>PVIC010003486.1:0-20375 GCA_004025085.1 Thryonomys swinderianus | reverse complement strand
CATTTCTCCTTGGTCATAAATACCGCGTGGCCCTATGTTTCCTTCTAAGGCATACTGTTATGTTCTGTGATCACAGAAACAGTTCTCACGTGGTTCCCAGCATGTATATATTGTTCTCAGCACTTTCCATCATGTTGGATAACTTGCTCCTATGGCTATGGCTTGGCACATTCACAACATTTTAGACGGAAAGCAAGACAGTCATCTTTTGTGCTTCAGCGACTCCATCTTTGTTCCCAGATAGTGCAGTGGGTGGTGGAGGCTGGGGACAGAAGTGTGGGCCCACACAGTGGTGCCTGCTGGGGCAGTCAAATGACCCGGAAGAGAAGGGGAGGAGTGGCGGCAGGAGTGGTGATATAAAAAAGGAGGTGAGAGGAGAGCTGAGTTGTGAAGGATGAAGTTTAAATGATGATGAAGTTGGTTTTTTCCCAGGAATTGAAAGGAAGGAGTGATCAAGAAAACTATGTGGAAGATGGTGAATTTATGGGTGCTTTTAGAGATGCGCTTGGGTTGGCTAGACTCTGCAGAGGACTAGGTCAGAGGTAGTGGGGAGGGCAAGTCTGTCTGGGTTTTAGCTTTCAGTTTCCGAAGACTGAGGAGGCCCCTGTCAGGTGCGTTTGTCAGGCTTCCCAAACAACAGCGCCCGAAGCCCTGAGCCTCTCCATGAGGGTGACTGCGCTGTAACAAGCCATGGACTACAGAGTTCAAGTAAGTCCAGAGCGAGTTTGATATGAACAGCAAATGAGGGCCCTGAGCTTGGGGAACTAGAGGAAACAATGTAAGTAATTAAGTGCTTTGTACAAAAACTAGGGCCACCTTTTGGATTGTGAAATTGCAAATCTAAGATGATCTCTGGCGGCATCGCCAGCGGACAGCACGCTTCACCTTGGCGCCAAACATCGCATTCGGTGCTGAGCACACATAACTGGACAGAACAGATAAACGCGTCTGCTCGTGGAAAGCACACAGATCTAGGTGGATCTGAGCGAGTATTTTAAATGATGATATGTGTGTTGCTGTAGCACCAAGCCGGGGACAGATCTTGGACTTTTACATTATCCTTTATCTGGACTGATTTCCTACTTCCTGTGCTTCCCTGGCTCTAGCCACATTACCCCTCAACTGTCACTGTTTGGGGGCTTTCCAGCGGCACGAGACGGCACACAGCTGAGCCTGCAGCCTCTATTGTCATAATTCTTTGACCAGCAGGGCAGTAGGAAACTGCACCTGACAGGACTCCTTCCAAAGGACTCAGCATCAACCTTACCCTCGCGACCTCTCCAGACCAGAGGGACAAATATCTCCGCTGCCTCGTGTACTTTACAGCTAAAGACGTCTGCGCCTCTCTGGATTTCTACCCTGAAGCTTCGTGCCACAATGACTCGACTCTCCTGGGAGTGGAAAGAAGAGGAGGAACAAGAACAGGAACAGGAACCGCTGACCTTCTTAACTTGAAAGTGAGAAGGAGGGGGAAAGAGTTTCAGGTCGTGTCCGATTTATCGCATAAATGAACAAGCTATAAAATCTAACGGTCTGCATTTGCTTTGTGCAATCCAGGGTCTGAAAGGAAAAAATTGATGTAAAAAATTTTTATAACCCTTTAGATTTTTGTCACAATTAATGGGTGTCCTTTGCTCATAGAGAGAGTTGGGCACTTAATTGAGTGATATAATTTAATGGAAATAAGCGACTTAGGACTAATGTCTGTATTCAAAGCTGGAAAGTTGCCTTAGGAAGCCCTGAATCCAAGTCCATCATTTCACAGACAAGTAAGCGGAGGAAGAGAAGAAATTGTTCCACTGAGAGCCCAGAGCAGCAGAGCTCGGGAAGAAGCTGATTGCTAGTCCAGCGCACTTCCATGAAGGCAGTGAAGCGCCTCGGCAGGATTGGCCAGACATGACCTTGGGAAAGCATTCGGAGTTTCCCGGGCAACCAGCTCCCCGGAAGCTCAGGGGAAAGCGGGGGAGACTGGAAGCTTCGCACTGCGCCCTGAGTTCTGGGCATGCGCACAGCCAGCTCGCTCCGGGGACAGCCTGGCGTGAGTTTCTGGACCAAGCTCCCCGACGCAAAGGCCCCGCCCTGGCGGAGCTCCTCCTCTCTTTGCCGCATCAAAAGACGCCTGCAGTGCGGAGGGGTCACTGGGACTTGAGCCCACAGCAGGCTGGGCGCTCTCGCCAGAGGACAATCAGACAATCAAGGACCTCACTCTTTTTAACTTGGGCCTAGGTCAGTTTTGCCCAGTTCTGAGTATTCTTCGCCTGCATTGTGTGGTGCTGCGGAATTTGTCCCCAGCCCTGGTGCCCGGCAGGTGGAGAAGCTTCGGAGACCAACCTGGCAACATAAACATTTAACCTCTGATCTTTAATTGTTCTAAAACTAGACTAGCATTGGGCCTGCTTCTAACTACTGAAGAGGTCTCCCAAAGAGAATGGGATGGAATAGGAACGCGCTTTGCTTAGGGGGAGGTCTCTGACATGAAAGCGTGTTATAATTTGGAGTGTTTAGGGTTTGCTCCTTCGTGCGAGCTCCCTCGGTGAAAATGGACCACCTCATTCTCTTGCTAATTCCGGGCTTATCGCACATTCAGTGTTCCATAAAGGTTGACTTGAAAGCTTTCATTTAAAACCCAATTCATATGAATTAGTGTACTACTCAAAATGTCAGGCTGCTAATAGGACATACATAGCAACTGGAAATTGAAATAAGTGCATTTTAATAGAGCTCAGAATTAGGATTTCCTCTATCTGTTTGACGTAGTATCACAATTATAATTGAGGCTAAATTTTTTTTTCTGCTGGCATTTAATGATCCTCTCTCCAGAATTATCAATCATACTGCATTCACTTGTACTATTTTTTTCAGATATAAAGTGGAAAAAAGGGAAGAAATCTAAAACTCATTAATAATGGTACTGATTCGGAGCATCCTGCCGCTGCATGCTGATAGCGGAAGGACGGTCGGATTTCAGGGTCCCACAGGTATTTGCCCTAAGGAGTACCAGGCAAGGTCCAATTTAATTTAATGATGACATCATGAGACTGTTATTTTCACTCTGCTTCGCCCGAGAAAGACTTCAATTCACCTTTTTTTTTTTTTTACTCATCAAAATATGGTCTGGTTAATTGCGGACCCATTACTTTTGTTTTAATGTTTGGATAAGTATGAGCCCCATTTCCAAAATGAATGTGATAAAACATGAAGGTTTCGCAGTGCTGATCTTACCTCATTATCAGTTTATACAGTATTTGGAAAAATCAGAGTAATTTTTGTTCCTCACTGCCACTTTTTTTCTTAATATAAACACCTAGGTCAAACAAAAGATCCAAAACTAAATGAAACAGTTTAAAAAGAAATGGGGTTACAAAAATAAAGAAAAAAAACCCCAAAATTTCATTTTTAGAATTTGAATCTTCATTTTTTCGTTATATATGCACATCATGATCACACACAATATTGAGAACTTGCACCAGTATATGACACAATTTAGTTTTCATTTTTTTCTTATTCCCCCACCCACCTTACAACCCCCCTGGCCCTGTATATATAAGATCCCCCCCCCTTATTTTTTGTAACAAAACATTTCATTTTGAGTTGTGGGGAAATTTGACTAGTTACTTTGTGAGTGCATTCATGCTCAGGGGTTTGAAATGAAAGAAATCACTTCGCTATTACTGTAGATTTCCTAAACTTAAGCCTAGAATCAGTGACTGAAATCGTCATAGAATGCCTTCCTTAAATTGCTAAATTCTTCTGGGCTGTTAACGATTTCTCTTCAAACCAGAAGAGGGCAGTCGGGTTCCATGGTTTAGAGCAAGTCTCAGTGCTCGGCAAAGTAAGGTTTTTAATAAAAATCCTCAGTGATTGAAATTAAGTTTTCCTTTAATGGTATTAAAGGGCATTTAGAATTACCTGAAAAATTTTCTCCTCTTATTAAAAAACCTTACAACTTTTGTGAGATGGACACTTTCCACAAATGGGGCGAGATGAGAATATGTATTTGTTCATACATTTCATCCCTGGAGGAATTATTTCCATTCCTGTCGTCCTGCGGCATTTGGCTGGCACAGGGGAGAGGGCAAGGCCGCTACAGACAGCTCTCCTACTTCGTCATTTTGTGACATCGCAGAAGTGAAAAGAGCTACATGGTATAAGGCGAAGGCCACCCGTCAGCTCTTCAGCCTTAGGTCAGGACAGAAAGAATTTTGGGGGAAAATGTCGGGTTCACAGCAATTGGAAAACTATCTGCCAGAGGAAGTGAACCTCCAGCACCCCTCTTGCTAGGCTTACCAGAAAAAAAAATACTTATAAATGAGAACTTTTAATACATCACTGTTTAAAAATGTGACACAAACCCTAAACCTCAGCGTATAGCTGGGTCCAAAACACAACCCATATTTTGCCGCTTTTTCTCTTCCTCATTGACAGTAAAGCCAAAGACGACAGAGCCCTTCATTTCGCTGAGGATGGAAAACCAGATAGATTTGGACTGAAATCTGAACATTTAACCATATGTATGCCCAGAGAGGGGGAGATTTAAGAGAAATTATAGCATCAGCCTCAATTTAAATATGAGAAAGAGTTAATGTTAGGAGTCCAATTTTACTTAAAGTCTAGCCACAAGAGTTGACTATGATTCAGGGCACTTACTTTTCTTCTAAATTTTCCCTTTGTATTAGTAAGTGTGTCTAATGTTATTTAGGTGTGTGTGGCAGAAAACAGTGTTGTACATTCCATAAAAATAATATGTGTACAGGTATCTCTATACTATGTGGGTTCTGTGTGTGTGTGTGTGTGTGTGTGTGTGAGAGAGAGAGAGAGAGAGAGAGAGAGAGAGAGAGGGACTGAGAGGGAGGGAAGGAACCTAACATGGTTCTTTAAATTGCTACCAGCTACAAGCCTACAAAGAAGCTTTCTGGGTGGCTGTGACGGTCACCAGCCCTCCACCCACCTATGTGGAGGCCTGTGGATCAGCCAGGGATCCAGGTGATTTTCTACAGTCCCGTCTTCTCTCTATCCCACTACTCCTACAAATGCCACCTTCAGAAAGAGCTGCTGCTCTAAGTGACCTCGCTGAGCAAGGCAGTTGGCATAGGCAGCAACGCCCTTCTTGGCAGAGGCTGCCAGGGTGCCAACTTGTACTGCTGGGAAGATGGGTATGGGGTGAGCAGGGTCTGGGTGGCCGGGGGACAGCGGAGAGAGTTACAGTTGGCTGGGTCCCTGGGGTGACTTGCAAACAAACTTGGGCATTGTTTTTTGCAGCCTTTGTGGAGGAAGGGGGAGGCTGGGGGCTCCCTGCGTCCTGGGCTCCATTTATGTGCTGTGCAAAACTTGGGGAGAGCTGCTTTTAAGAGACTGATTTGGGTGGGAAGATGATTTCCATCAGCTACTTTTAAAAGATACGTGCTATTTCAGCACAAAGCTGAAGCCCCTCATTGCTGCACCAGGGATTAGGGAACGGCATGTATTTTAATGCCTTATGAATAGGAGTAGCTGATAAAAGAGGCTCTTGTTACCCCTGCTACATTTAAATGTGAAAAGCAGCTGCTTCTGGCTGGGAGGGGTAGGGAGTGGAGAAGAGATACATTATTTTCATAGGGATTTAATCTGCAGACTACATTGAAGCCATAGAATACCATTGGCCATTCTCTTATCGCCGGCCCTCTAATCGCACTGAGATCTGTAAGATTGCGGAGCGGGAAGGGAAGGGGGAGAGGGGGTGGGAGGCAGAGGAAGGGTTGTGTTTTGCGAGGAGGCTGGCCATTTTCATCTGCATGTAAGTTTTGAACCTCAGATCAAAACACACACAGGACCGAGTATTTTCCTCTTTCCTTCGGAGCGTTAACCCTGTAAACTTTTAAAATGCCAGCCAATTAAAGAGTTTGGTACATCTATGCTTTCTTCAGAGAAAGGGTTTAGGAATAAGTCCTGGGAGTAAGGTGACCACAGTGACTTATGACCTCCTTAGAGAATGTGTGTGTGTGTGTGGGTGTGTGTGTGTGGGTGTGTGTATGTGTTGTGTGAGGACACTTCCGGAGGGGCGGAGACTGGGAGATGTAAAAGAGACTTTCTTATCACATTTCAGAAGCAGCATATTTCTGGAAGAATCCAAAAGATATCTAAGAGAAAAGCTCTTCTCCAAGTTTTAATTGCCACCAGAAGTTGATGATATAAATAAGACCTAGAATTATTAAACTAGAAGATCATTGCCAAATGGATTGACTGTTTGAAAAAAGATTACTGAAGGATACACATTCTTGGAATGAATGAATGAATGAATGAATGAATGAATGAATCTAGGCACTCTTTTTTCTCCCTGCAGATTATCACTATTTATTCTGATGTTGAATTCAGTCTGTATGTTTGATCTTCAATCTGCCCCTGATATTTCTGAGTTGCTTCTTACAAAAACCTAGGTTCTTCCCTCCATGATGTTGTGACAAAATCCTTTTGATAAGAATTACCTGCCTTCTCCACACCCACTATCATACTTCTTCCTCCTTTTCTTTCTGTCTCTCTCTCCTTTCTTTCTTTCTTTCTTTCTTTCTTTCTTTCTTTCTTTCTTTCTTTCTTTCTTTCTTTCTTTCTTTCTTTCTTTCTTTCTTTCTTTCTTTCTTTCTCTTTCTATCTTTCTTTTTTTTGTGATATTACTACCCCGAATAAGTTAAAAAAAACCCAGCTTGGTAGTGATGAATCAGTACTGCTTGCCTAGTTTATAATTAAGGGTAATTCTCATGGAGAGGAAGGTTTGACAGCTAAAGCCCACATGCCTAGAAGCGCCCATCAAAACGAAAAATCAGTGAGTCATTTGAAGGCAAAGAGCTGCTCCCGCCTCACTTGCACAGGACGGGCAGAAAAGGGCCTGCAAGACGATTGCTCTGCCGAGTGAGAGGAAGAATAGGACAAAGCCGAAAGGCACACTGTCCGGATATCCGGCCATAAATCAGAAATCCAGCCAAGGGCAGCGCCACGCTTCCAAAGCGCAACGCAGGCCTGTGTCCCCGGCGACGCCGCCAGCCTCTCCTACCTGTCGGGTAGGAGGCGCCCCGCTCCGGGGTCCGCCCTCTGGCCTGGCGCAGGCAGGTTCCGGGCAGCCGGCAGCGGAGCCCCGCGTGGCTGGAGGAAGCCCCGGGAGCAGGAGAAGCACAGCCGAGCGCGTCGCTGCCCCCGGGCACAGGCCGCTCCCGTCCGGTCCAGTCCATAGCTTGATTTCTTGGCCCAACTTTGCTCATGTAGAAATCTAAAAGCCAGCAGTCCGGTCCGAGCGAGTACTGTGGCGAAGGGGAGCCAGGCCGCAGGCGAGGAGGAGGAGGGGGCTCCGGGCCCGCCTGGCCTGGGCCGGCCCGGGGGCAGCTGCGGGCAGCCGGGGGCGAGCTTGGAGAGAGTTGCCGGTGCCTCGCTGCCCTTTCCTTCCCTGCTCTGCTGGCTTCTGCGATCTCTTGCAAGCCTCTTCTTTTTCCCTCTCCTCTTTTCTTCTTTTTAAATTTGACCACGGAACATTAGGTTTGATGAAGGGAAAGCAATTTAACATCTTTTAACTGAGGGAGGTTGATTTTCATTTGAGACCAAATGGCTCATTTCTACCTTTTTAGCTCCTGGAAGAGTAAAAAGTGAGAGGTCAGCCCCGCGTTGCCATGGCAACCCCCGCTGCTCAGCCCGAGCTGATGAGGGGAGGTGATAGTGGTGAGGAAGTTCCCCTCCTTCCTTGGTATTCCCTCCCCACTCAGGTATGTTCCTGGATACACATATACAAAATCAATTACACCTCTTTCAGAAATACAACTTTTAAAGTATGATTATCAGTGTGTCCTCCCGGGGGTGTGATCCCGCCTCTCTCTAGAGGGATCCGTGCTCCTGTTTGAGGACCTCTTCGTCACACCAGGATCCACGCGGTCGGTCCCCAGTCACGCACAGACTGTCAGGCGTGTCTCCTCTGGAAAAATCCGTCCTTCAAACCAAGGAGTGCACCATCAGGATTCTAAAGCCTGAAATCTTTTTTGTTTTGTTGTGTTTTTCTTTTTTTGAGGTTCCGGGGATTGAACTTGGGACCTTGCACTTGCGAGGAAAGGCACTGGAACCACGGAGCTAAATCTCTGCTTAAAGCCTCACATTTTAAGAAAGAAAGTGTGTCGTTAGTTGTGCAAATCTCAGGCAGAGAACCGTGGCTTCCGCATATGGTACCTTATGTAAACTACTCCGAAGAGACTGTCTTGATGCATTTTCAATTTGGGGCCCTAGAAAGGTGCAGTGGAAAAGAGAAATCCAAATGATAAATGTGCAAGACAGGCCAGATTCAACCTTTCAGGGGAGCCTGGGCTCGGGCAAGAAGGAAGTTCCAGGACCTGGGTTCGAACATCCAACACAGTGGGCCATGCGCTCGCTGGTAAATGAGGGCAGCACCTCAGAGCCTTCCCGGCCGGGGCGGAGCTAGACCTCCCCCTGTCTTGCTGCCTGTGATGCCCTCAGTGATCTTGGGAGGCAGGCCGTTCCGTCCGGTTCCCCCGAACTGGGGACCGGAGCTCAGGAGCCTGCCCGGGCTCACAGGCTCTGATGCGCGCTCCTCCGGCCGGCGCGGCGGCGGGATCTCTCCACATCCGGGTGCGGGCGGAGGGACCCGGTGTGGGAGGTCCGGGGTTCGCGCTTCTGTTCGCCTAGCTGCGGGGGAACCTATCGGCTGCTGCCTGCAGGAAAGGAATTTTCCAAGCGCCCGACAGGGTTCCAGACTCGCTCCCGGAGCAGCGCGCTGGGTATCTGCAGCGCCCTCGCCTGGCTCCGCCTTCCCTGTCGCGGCTCCGCCTTCTCCCCTGTGCTGCCGCGTGGCGGGCTGGCCGGCTCCCCTCCGTCCTGGCCGCAGCATTCTCAAGGGCTGTGCCTGGCTTCTCGGCCAGTCGGCTGCCTTCCTAAAGCTGCAGCCGTCCATTCAGGACCGGGGCAGGGTCTCAGGGTCACAGCCGGGAGGGACGCGAAGAGCCCGCTGGGCTGTGTGCCAGCGAGTGGCTCAATTCTACCGCGGTGGCTGCTCGGTGTCTCGAATCGATTCAACATGTTGTCCTTTCACGGTCACTTTGGGGAACAGCCGGATGTCACATGGCACCTGATCTAGTGAATAATGTGGAGGACGAGAAATCGTAATGTTTTTTTATTTGACAGAAATGATCACAAATTTTGTTCGTCAATTCCAGAAATCATGACAGCCATGAAAAGACACTCGGGAAATAAGATTTCTCAGACTGCTTTGGGAAGTGGCAAGAACTCCGTAAAGAGTATGTTCCAAGGGACGGGGAGTATTTGGAAGGGATGAGATGGCATGCGTCTTTTATAGTAACACATTGTGTCCATTGAAACATTCACCACGTTCTTTGATCAAAGCTTGTGTAGGCCATAAAAAAGCCATCCGCAAGAAGCTGGCCTGTGCCCGCTTTCCTCTCCGTCTTCCCTTCGATGGCTCACTGTCAGCTCCGAGCCCAGAAGTCTCTCCTCTCGCTGTTTGCACAAACTCCAGGGTTCTCCCCCCAGCTGGGGGCCTGTCCGTCCTTCCTTATCTGGGACAAGGCTAGAAGCCAGCTCTGCCTTCACTGGGCTTTATAAATCCAGGTCAGAGCTGGCTTGGAAGGACATGACCCATCATACCAGTTGAATGGCAACCGCTCCAGTTCTGGAAAGAAGAGGTATAATGGACTCCTAGGCGATTCTTTCATTTTACTACAGTGGAAGGTACAGACGCTACAGGGTAACCTAAAGTTATGCAAAGGCTGAGTGGCATCAGTAAAACCGTGTATTGTACTAGCAATAAAGTCTTCACTGAGTTTCAGGCTGTTTAGCCAAATGCATCCTTAGTGTTTCAAAGCTCAGAGTCAACTTCTCCATTACAAGTACCTCGGCACACGAGAGTCCACCTCCCCTGAGTCCCCTTTCCTCTCCTTCTCCTGCCTTCTTGCTGTATGGAAATATGCCACCGTGTAGGCATCACAGGGATATCACTGCTTTGATTCTTTCCAGTGTAGTAGTGTCTTGTTTTTACTTGTATGAGTATTTGTTAATTATCTCTCTCTACCCATAATCTTTATCTATGCATCTGTATGTATAGTGACCAAAAACTACAGTGAATGCTTAACTTTGAAAATAATTTATTGTAGTGAAAGACCCATTGTCGTGAATCCCCCTTAAAATAAACCACCTCGCCCAGCTTCAACCACACTTATCTCATTGTTCTGGCCACTTTCTAATCAGTTCTGGAAGTTTTCTCTCGGGAGTTTAGTTAGTCATTCTGTTGTGTTCTAGATGTCTAGATGTTCTAGATGTTGTGTCCTGATGTCTAGAACTGATTCCAAACTTTACCTTTCATGGTCATTTTGACTGTGAGAAGAGTTAAACGTTTCACAGTGCCAGATGCGGTGGATCAGGTGGAGGAAGACGTGCTATAATAGTTTTATGAGCCCGCGTGTCTGTTGGGTGGCACTTTGCAGCAGCGTTCACTGTATTTTTGATTAGGCCTCTTGAAGACCCTCCCCCAGGAGAATTTGCAGACCGCTTCAGAAAGTGGCCCGAGCAATGGGATAAGTATGCTCAAAGGAAGAGGGAGTAGCCTGAGAGAGATTTACAGCAGCAAGTCTTTTCTTTTTTCTTTTTTTTTTTTTGAGACAGGATGTTGCTTTGTAGTTCAGGCTGGCCCTGAGCTCACTGTGTAGCCCAGGCAAGCCTGGAACTCAGCAATCCTCCTGCCTCTGCCTCCTGAGTGTGGGGATTACAGGCGTGAGCCACCACGCCCAGCACTGTGGTATGTGGTATTGATTGCTGGTGGGGGTGAGTCTCCACACCCAGCATTGTATGTGGTTACTGAGGATCGAACTCAGGATCTTGTGCTTGCGAGGCAGGCGCCGGAACCACTGAGCTAAATCTCCGGCCCAGAAGTCTTTTCTTATACTTTTAAAAACTTAACAGTTCAGTATATCTATGGACCAAGTTGCCAGAGGGCAGGTGCTGCATCTGTCTTGTCTTCCATAAAATCCCTGCAGGATGCAGTGCAGTAGAGCGAAGGGAAAAGCATCTCTCCAGGCAAAGAGCAGCTGGTAGAAATGTCCAGGCACAGGAAAGGTGAGGTGTCCTGGAGGAGCCAGGGAGGAACTCCTGCAGTTGCGATGGGGGAGGGAGGCATCCTGTGGTCACGTTCTGGAGTGTGTTGGAGGATGATGAAACTGCAGAGATTAAACTTGGATCCGGAACGAGACCAGAGGCATAACGCAGTGAGATCATGTCAGTGTTTTTGAAACATGATGACGGTACTGAGGAGATGAATGTTTTTAAACTGAAGCTTAGCTAAAACAATTTGTCATGGAATATTATTCATCCATTTAGCAAATGCTGATTAAGTGCCAGCCAGATGCCAGTCACCACTCAAGGCTGGGAAGAGTCGCCGTGAGACAGGCTCAGGCATGAGGCAGAGCTTACGCGTGGGCGGAGAGAAAGAATAAACACTCATGTGAGCGACAGAACAGCACACAGAACATCTCTCACCAGGGCTCAGGCTGAGCAAAGGTGAGGCACAAGATGAGACACAAGACATGGCTCCTCAGCTGTGGCTAGGAATTCGGATTTTATTCCAAGTGCCAAGTGAGTGACTGGAGGGTTAATGCCAGCGGGCCAGGGAGTGAGGTGTAGAAAGACCCTGCAACCTGCTGGATAGAGAATGGGTTGGAGGATTCCATGAAAGGAAGTAGGCAGATCAGATCTGATGGTGGAGTGGTGAGATAGGCGTGCAGGATGAGTCTAGAAGAGGAACGCTCAGGACATTCTCATCCTTTGAGACATAAGAAAAAAAAAAAGGAATTCAAATAACAACCTCATTTTGAGACAGAGCTACTAAAAAGCTAATCTTACCAGTTTATTAGATTAGGACATTTGGGGAAGAATAGGTTTACATGGGTGAGATTCAAGAATTCTATGTGAAGATATACAGATTGGCTATTAGAAAGTAAATGTTTGAATTTTAAAAATTGTTACAGTACAAGACAAATTGCCACAAATCCTCCCTCAAAAATGCGGCTTTTGGAAGTAGGTCTGGAGATGCACTTTAATGGGTGTCTTGCTAAGAAGTGACCAGAAATATAGTGAGTGCTTTTGCTGACTGAATCCAACAGAAAGGGAAGCGTGCAAAATAAAAGTCACAGTGTATCTCCATCCACTCTATTCACTGGATACGGTGCCCTGTGAGGTCCAACTCTTCCCCAAAGTCAAAATGGCCATAAAAATACTGTAAATCCATTCAGAACAGCAAGGGATCCACAAGAGTGGGATTAAAGACCCCCATGAAACAGGACCTTCTAGAACTGCTTCAGAAAGAGGAAAAAGATGGGATAAATTTTTTTGAAGGTAGGTGGAACATTCCGAGGAGAATTAACGACAATGTGTTATTTTTACTGTAAACTTTAAAAACCTTTCTCTACAGTTTTCAGTCACCTTTCATGTACTGACAAAGACTCCAGAACGCAATATGTACAAGAGTATTTTTGTTATAGTCTGATGTGAAAAGGTAGAAGACAAAGTTGTGTATTATACATAATAAAGAAGTGGCATAGGATATCGCTGATGCTTATTTTGGGTATGGATGTTCCATTAAACATCTTCCTTATTGTACTTTCTATATTTTCAGGAAATTTAAAATAAAAATCTCATCTTACTTTGTGAGCTAAAAAATTACTTTGAGCATAGCTAGACAAATACTTTGGAAGAAGGTATTGGTGCCACAGGCTTGAAATCCTCATAGTGCCCGAGCGAGAAATGAGATTCCAGAGGCCAGTAGTGATGTTGGTCACTTCTTTCTCATTGGCCTCCTAAATGTGCTCTCTAGCAGTGCATTCCGAGCAAGGTGTGATCAAGGTGTCCCGAGATGGAACCACCTAGTGCTGTGCCTGTTGCCACCAGGCTGAACGGACACAGAACTCCTACCATTAAACCCAGTGTTCTGCTCAACTTGGTGACAATGAACCCATCAGATGCACAAGAGACTTTTGTTCTGTTTGTCAGGCCTTCGTCTTGCTGCAGTCTTAGATGTTGGAATCACTCTGTTAAAGTCAGCTTATTTTTCCTCTTTTATTTTGGGGACGAATACGGTACTTTATTTTACCATTTCTTCTTGGTTTTCCAAATGGACTGGAAAAACTAAAGGGGACTATAGTAGACATAACTTACTATCAATCTGGAAGAAAGCAAGAAAGGCCATTTGGGCTAATTAAAGAGAGCATTTGATGTGTTTTTTGCTTAATGAAGTAATTTCAGAGAAGCTTGTGTCATTCATTTTGTGGACAATGATTTATCCATTGAAAAAATATAGCTGAGTACTTTTTCAAAATTCTATGGAAGTATCCAAACGGAATTGAAGGACCTCAAAGACGACCCTTGAAAAACTGCTTTTCTCCTTCTAATAGTTGAAATTTGAGAGAGAATCTTACTGAACTTGGCACATGTGAAATGAACTTACGGTGCTATTACCCTGGTACTGCCTCTTGTAACCTTGTTAAAACAGCATTTGGGAAAGGGCTTGACAACAAACACACACACACACAAAATGTGTCATTGTTGGCAGAAGTTTACAAAGCAGTGGTTATAATTAGAAATATCTAAAATGGTAATAAATGAGGAAGGCTTTCACAAAACTAATCTCAGGAGAGTTTTTCCTCTCCCTTCTGGTCTTCATCTTTCTTATTTTTATTTTCTATTCAGATTTTGGGATACAACTAGTTTTTACATCACAGAAAGTTGTTCTTTTGTAGTGATTACTAAGGAATGTTACCCTTAAAATCTCAGATAGGAAAGCCAATAAATAATCTTTAAATGCTACCTTTTATGAAGCTCTTCTTAAAAATGTAACTTTTCCTTCTTGAGTTTCCATAGCAATTCTTTGTGCTTGAGTCTCTTTTTACTTTATGACTAATTTCTTGTTTTGGTTCTTTAGAAAGATTTCAATCTGACTCTCATCAGTCTATATTTTTTGTAAAAAATACATAATGGGAACTAACTATAAAATTATTTTACTGAGTTCATTTTTAGAACATTGGTGAGGAATTACTGTCTTACCTGGTTATAGTAGTGCACATATCTAATGCTAGAACCTTGGAGGCTGAGGCAGAAAGATCTGGATTTCAAGGGCAAGGTGGGGCAAGGGAAAGTCAAAACAAGCTTGGGCTATACAGTGGGACTCTACCTCAGAAGGGACAGGGTCCTGCCTTTTTATCTCTGTGAAAGAAGAACGAAAATAAGTGTCTCTACTTGAGGCCACATGAATTGAAGTTGGAGAATTTCCTAATTTTCTATGTAGTTGAAGCTTTGATTTTTCAAAATGGACGAACAAAGTTCACAGATCAAGGATTTCTTTCAAGTAAACATCAACGCCCAGAAACGACGGTCCCAGAGGGTAGATTTTATCTTCCCCTCCCACCAAGTCTGTGTGATTGCTCGGTTAGGCGTAGTTCTGAGGGGAATCTGAGGGAGATGTGGGCAAGCAAATGCAGGACCAGCACGCTTTCCATGTCGTCATTTCTAGGGAGCCAGAATCTGGCCAATCGTGGTGCCACGTGGCTGGTGCAAAAAACAAACAAACAAAAACACTGTGGCACTGTCTTCATCTCTGGAGTTGGAAATGTAGTAGAGCAACACACAGGCACCTTCACACTTGACTCTTTTAAGACATTTAAAGAACCTTATTGCTAAAGGAACATGCCTGATCATTTCAAATACCAAAGGAGGAATGAAGGAAGATATTTGAATTTTTAAAGCAAAGGATGAATTTCCCAGGGCGGCCTAGTGAGTCGGACCCTGAACGCTACTGAGTCTTACTAAAGGGTTTAAGACATATCCTTTGAGCAATGGGGAGGCACAGATGGTTTGTAAGAGGGAAGTGACATGATGATCCGATCTGTGTTCTAGACAGATGGCTCTGGGGGCAGAGGAAGATGGATGGGACCAGGGAAAGGAGCTCACAGTAATGACAGCGGCTCCAAGGTACAACTGCCCAGGCTTCCGGTAAAGGTTTGTTCTTAAAGAGACAAATATCAGAAGAGCTCACTGTGTATGGAGGCCCCAGAGGGAGGAATCATGCATACCGGGGTGTCTCCTCCACTAGGGAGGAGAGAGAGCTTCGCTCTGGCTGCCCACGGTGGAAGTCTTGGAAGGTCAGGCGATTTCCATGTCCAGGAGGCAGGCACTGCTGTCCTTTTCCAAACACAAACTGCACTCCAACATTCCAAGATGATTAGATGCATTTATAAATATAATCCAAACATGTTTTTCTTTGGTCTCCAGGATGGAATAAAAAAATAATAGTTAAAGGGAAAAAATATTCATCTGTTCTTGTTTCTGCCTTTTTTTGTCTGGTTCCTTGCCAAGCAACTTTAAATCAGAAACAGTTAGAATTAGATTATGTTGCCACTTCGGTTCCTACATGCCTTGGAACGTGGCAAAAACATGCACAGTGGACCAGACTGGTCCATAGCTTACAACTGGGACAGTCTTCCTCCGAATTGAAATCTAGAGAGAGTCTCAGAAAAGGCAGGGCAAGTCAGATATCCCGAGTACTGTTTTATTGTCTAAGGTGTGTATTGTAATGAAGAGAAATTTTCCTTCTTAAAACCACTCCAAGCCCATCTTGTTGCAGAACTGAGGCTTCAGAATCATACATGCTGTAAGCCATGTTCTTCTCAACACCAGAGGTCAACACAGTCATGGGTATGATCTTGACGCCTTGAGGTTAATGCATTTACATTGAGGAAACAGATTCATTTTCATAAGCTGGCCAGAGAAACTGGCCTCAAAGATGCAGGGAAAACAAAGACAAAAATCACGTCATGGTTGTGACAGCAACTCTGCCAAGTGTTTTTCATGGGTGATTTTGTTGATTTTCACAGCAGTCTGTAGAGATGCTTCTCTTTTCTTACAGAGGATACTGAGGGTTAGAAAGACACATGACCTTCTCAAGAACCAGTAATGTATTGGAGGAGCCAGGATGAGGATACACAGGGTTTGACTGTGCAAGAGCTGGCAAATAAGATCAAGTTACCATTTAATGTTGGATTATTTGGGTTGCAGCTAACCGAATTTGCATCAGGAAATGAGACTTACAGAGATGGAAGAAAACCAAGGGCTATGACTGGAGTGAAACTATTAGTGCTCTTCGTTAAGTATTACTGTATTAACCGATGCATGCAAGAAGTGTCAACTGAAAGAAATCACTCGGAAAGCTGAAGAACCCAATGAAACTGAGGTAGCAACTTTAACTTTAGGGGCCGCTGAACTGGGATAAACATTTACATTCGTTTCCCACTAGATTGTGTTTCGTAAATGGTAAGCAGTGCATAGATCTTAGACTTTATTTATTTTTTATTCCATATGCATTTTATTTTTGTTTATGAAATCATATGTACAGTTTTCTGTTTGTTTTATCATCATCTAATCCAAGCTGGTTGGTGCCTTTTTTAAAAGATTGAATTCTTTATTAGTATATTTTATATACACATAATGATTACGTGTGACATTAGGAATTTGTGCTAGTATATGACACGAGCTAATTCTCATCTTTACCCATTTCCCTACCTACCCTGCAACCCCTCCCACTCCTATATATATATTTTCTGTTTATGTTTTTAGATCATATGTTTTCATTCTCCTCATTACTTCCCCTGCCCCTTTCCCTTTGAATAGTTCCTATTTCACAAAATCTATCATACATTCTAGAACTCATTTACATCTTCAGATTCTCATACAAGAGAAAAGATACAGCATTTACATAGCTGTGACCTATTAGCTTTTATTTTTAAGAGGTGGAGTCAGCATTTTCTCTAAGTGGTCAGACAGTGAGTGTTTTAGACTTCTAGGTCCATAAGGACTCAGTCACGACCACTCAGCGCTATCACCTCCTGAAGGTGAAAGCAGCCACAGGGAGCAAAACAATGACTGGGCATCAGCTTACCCTGTGACACTTTAGTTTCTCATAAAAATGATGGGCTGGATTTGGTCTGAAGGCCATATTATCTGAATTCTACTTTGGAACCAGACTGGGTAGGATCCAAGAAGAAGCCAGTAAATCATTCAACAAGTATTTAATAAATGTCCAGTGTTCACAACACGTCCTGGGAAAATTCTCATTCTAACGCAGGAGACCCATGTGTAATTATAATAGATTTAAGTACTATGAAGAGAAAAGGTCAAGGGGCTATGGAGACACAAAAGAGTGAGCTGGCAAGTCCTTCAGAAGGAAAGACTGGGTGAAAGTTCCAGGGAAGGAGCAACATCTTCATCAAAACTTAATTAGGCTGGGGATTTAGCTCAGTGGTACTGTGTCTGCCTTGCAAAGTCCAAGGTCCTGAGTTCAATCCCCAGTACTGGAAAAAAAAATAAAACAAAACTTAATGCTGTTTTCTCCCACCCCACCCTTGGAAGACATCAAACCAAGTGGACTATATTTCTGCTCCTCTTCATGAAGGATTAAAAAGGAGTTCCCAGCCCAGGGTAACAGCGACAGTAGGAGAAGGGAGCGGCTCAAAGGCAGGACCTGGTACAATTCTTAGAAAACAGCAATACTTCCTTGGAACAGAACCGAGATGTTCAGAGTCAAAACTATCTAAAGGGAAAGATGGACATGGGGAGGGGACACCTGTTATCCCAGCACTCTAGAAGGCTGAGGCAAGAGGATTAAAAATTCAAGCCGAGCTTCAACAATTTAGTGATTCAGCAAAAGCTCGTCAAAGAAGAAGGCCAGAGGTGTCAGTGCAATGGCTCTAGTTTCAGCCTTTAGCACCGGAAAATGAAAAAGACGCGGATGGAGAAAAACAGAGACCAAAGAAAGAACTGTTCGGCAATTGTTGCAATAATCGTCAAGAATAACAAGGTTCTGTCCTAAGATATTGGTGGTATGGAGAGGAGGATTTAAATGCATAGAATTAATGATTCCTGGCCTTTCAGTTAGGTGAAGAATGAAGAGAAAGAGAACAGAATTGTACTCTGACCTCAAATCACGCGTGTTTTCCACTCTTCAGTGATTAGACAGACACAAAGAAAGACCTATAACCCAGCCAAGGCTTGATGTCCTGAGCCGAACGAAACCTTCCAAGTCAGAGCAAAGCTAAGAAGTTTGGGGAAAAGAAGGAAAGATCAGTGCTGGAAGCTGGGGAAAACCTCAGCTAATTTTGATTTTTAATTCCCCCTGCTTTTTACCAAAAGCATAGAATGGAATAAGATGTTGCATCCCTCTCGTTAGCTCATTAGCAATGAAGGGTCTGATCTTTAGAGGAAAAACTGGGAAATTTCACCGCAGATGGGGAGGCCTGATTACTTGGGGAGGCTGTGGCTGCACAGTCAGCAACAGGTGCTGCTGCCTCTGTAGAACCCTGTGTTTCAAAAGATGAGCTGAGCCTCCCGAATGGCTGGCGAATAACAATTTACACTGATTGCAAATCCCTGATCTTGTTTTTTTTCCACACGTTCCTCTAATACTGAGCAAGGGGAGGCATTGTTTCCTATCCCCGCCGTCGTAAACAAGTACTCAGGAGCCTTTTCCTTATCCAACCGGCCCTTCTCCAGGTGCACTCTTAGTCTTTTCTCACCTCCCAGGTCTCTGAAGGTGATGTGCAGTTCACCTTGAAATAGGGAGAATAGATGTAACTCCCCGTCCTGCTAGATATCTGGGGCGCGAGTTCATGCTCCCTAAATTGAAGAATGGATTTTTGGAAATCAAGAGTAGGAAGATGTATGGAGAGAAAGATAGCTTCTAAGAGAGACAGCCTAGGGCCGGAACGTGGATTGCCCAGGATCCAGTTTCCTAGGGAGTTTTTATGGAGTGAACCACTAGGTAAGGCAGGTTCAAGGCGGGAGAAAACCATGACCATCCAAATAAGATTGCAAGTGTAGTCACCCAGATGATAATGATTCAATGGGGAGCAAATGGAAAAATATGTCACTTACAATGAAATTCCCTATTTAGAATATCAATCACTGCTATCCGCCTCTAGGGGAAGTTAGTACCTCTTTTCTTTTTATAATGTTAACCAGTGAATATGCCTCAGTTGTTCTCCGTGTGACTCAACTGTCCTCCATGTTGGCTTCAGAGGGCTGGTCCGGCCTGACTAGACATCTAATTAACTTTCCTATCTACAATAATTTAATTTAAAAAGAAGAAAGAGGATTTTTTTCCCCCAGAATCAGTGGCAGCATGAGTTGATTATCTTTAACAGTCAAGAAGTACCTAATCTTCTCTTTTGGAAAAAATATGGTAGCAGAAATCTCCAACTTTACTTGTCCCCGAAGAAGGGTTAAGTGAAAGGGCACCTCGCACATGCAAATCTGTGTACTGAGGACATTTGAAGATTTGGAAATATAAGTTATAGCTATGCAAGGCCAGAGGGTTAGCTCAGTGGTTCCGGCGCCAGCCTCGCAAGCGCAAGGATCTGAGTTCGATCCCTGGTAACCACATACAATGCTGGGCGTGGAGACTCACGCCCACCAACATATCAACACTGCATACCACAATGCCAGGTGTGGTGGCTCACGCCTGTCATCCCAGCACTCGGGAGGCAGAGACAGGAGGATTGCTGAGTTTGCAGCGGCTTGCCTGGGCACCATAGTGAGCTCAGGGCCAGCCTGAACTACAAAGCGAGACCCTGTCTCAAAAAAAAAAAAAATTAAATTATAGCTATACAAACTGAGTGTGAAGAATTTTACAGATTAAAGAATATTACAGATTAAAGAGGTATGATAGGTCTTAGTTTGTAAGTGCGGCTGCTTATATGATAAAGACTTTTCCTCTTCTGTGAAGAATATACATGAGACAGAATAGCTCCCACCTATTTTGTATTTATGGAGAAAGAATTAATTTATAATGCAGTTTTTATAGTCTTATTCATTAGACTCCAAGATGTGGCTTAGTTGTTAATGAAAATATCCTTATGTTCATTTTGGGCATTGTATCATTTTGGACAACTTTTCACCATATTAACTTGATCTCTGAAAGTTTATTCTGTGTATCAAAAACTTGGCCCCCAGAAAAAATTCAAAACCATCTTTCAGCTAAAATAACCAAAAAAAGGAGCTCCAGTATGCTTTGTTAAATCTTCCCAAAACATCTTCTCTCTTTTTAAGTCTTTGGCCCAGTACTTACGAGTTAGATGGTCTTGGAGAAGTTACCTAATCTTCCTTTAGCTCAATTTCTTCATCTATAAAGTGTGGATGACTGTAATCTCTCCCTTTCCAGGTTGTCAGAAGTGGAGAAAGTGGTTTTCAAAGTGGAACCCAGTGCCTGGTAGACAGTAAACAAACAATAGCCATGATAATGCTTGTGATTGTGATTTAAGAATGAAATTAACAGTCTCTACAGACTTTCCCAGATGTGGCGA
>PVIC010003485.1:16948-68870 GCA_004025085.1 Thryonomys swinderianus | reverse complement strand
AAAAAAAAAAAAAAAAAAAAAGCAAAAAAAAAAAGTTTTAGCTGTGATAATGATAGTATTCTTCATCTGCTATGAATTTAGGGTTGTAGAACTGAAATGTCTTAGAACATTTTTCACTCTTAGGCCACATTGTTTTTTGTTTTTTTGCTTTTTGAGACAGGGTCTCGCTTTGTAGTTCAGGCTGGCCCTGAGCTCACTATGGTGCCCAGGCAAAGCCGCCGCGAACTCAACAATCCTCCTGTCTCTGCCTCCCGAGTGCTGGGATTACAGGCGTGCGCCACCACGTCCGGCATTGTGGTATGTGGTGTTGATTGTTGATGGGCGTGTCTCCACGCCCAGCATTATACATGGTTACCGGGGATTGAACTCAGGACCTTGCGCTTGCGAGGCAGGCGCCGAAACCACTGAGCTAACCCTCCGGCCCAGGCCACATTGTTTTATAAGGTGAGGTCTTTATGTACATTGGGACAGATTTCTTTGATTTTGCTATATATGTTTTAAGCACTTTTGGGGGTACATATTGGGTGCATCATTCTGAGGATTGTATGACTATAATTCCAAGAACTCAGGAGGAAGAAGCAGGAAGATCACTACTAGTTCAAGGCAGCCTGAGCTACAAGTGAGACCCCAATCTTAAAAAAAAAAAAATGGGCAGGAGATTTAGCTCAGTGGTTCCGGTTGGCCTAGTAAGGGCAAGGTCCCTGATTGGATCCCCAGTAACCACATACAACAATATTGGGCATGGAGACTCATGCCCATCAGCAATCAGTACCACATACCACAGTGCTGGATGTGGTGGCTCACACCTGTGATCCCAGCATTCGGGAGGCAGAGACAGGAGGATTGCTGAGTTTGAGGCTTGCCTGGGCTACATAGTGAGCTCAGGAGCAGCCTGAACTACATAAGTGAGAACCTATCTAAACAACAAAAACCAAGCATGCTGCTTTCTCATCCAAGATTCTTAAGTTTGGAGAATTACATACTAAATCATTTTTAGTAAGTGAGGTAACAGTGAAATAAGATGAATTACTTGAGGCTTGCTCAGGGAATAGCCAGATCTAGGGCTACTATTTAACACCTGCTCTTGTATGTTTTTCCTGATAGTGAGCGTATAGGTTACACATATCCCATTAAAAATTATTGAGTAATATATATTCTGACATAAATTTGTAGGTTTGTCAAGGACAAGGGCCTTATGTTTTGATGAGACAAAGCATTAAGCAGAAGACTTCAGGCTAAAGACAAAACAATTTTGTATTTATAGTGACATCAACTGTTAGAACTTGGACTTGCCACCCAGCCTTATTTTAATGTTTAAAGATCTAATCAAAAGGGAAAGGAGGGCCGGAGATTTAGCTCAGTGGTTCTGGCGCCTCCACAAGTACAAGGGCTACATAGTGAGCTCAGGGCCAGCCTGAACTACAAAGCAAGACCCTGTTTCTAAAGAAAAAGAAAAAAAAGGGAAAGGAAAGACTTTTAAGGTTAATGATTAAAGAGACCCCAAATTGGATAAATCCCAGTAAATTTGGGGTGATTGTGGAACTTCTGACAAGGGACAGCAATGGGAAATTAGTGGGGACTATTTTCATCAGGAGGTTTGCCTCTGGAAAATTCGTAATGATGGGGCAGTTTGTAATTTTTTTTTTTTTTTTGAGATAGGGTCTTGCTTTGCAGTTCAGTCTGGCCCTGAGCTCACTATGTAGACCAGGCAAGCCTCACTCTCAGCAATCCTCCTGTCTCTGCCTCCCAAGTGCTGGGATTACAGGCGTGAGCCACCAGGCCCAGCACTATGGTATGTGGTATTGATTGCTGGTGGGCGTGAGTCACCACGCCCAACATTGTATCTGGTTACCAGATCGACTCAGGACCTTGTGCTTGTGAGGCAGGCACTGGAACCACTGAGCTAAATCTCCGGCCCCAGTTTGTGATTTTTACTGCACTTAGAAGTCCACTTCCCATAGGGTGAGTCCTATTTTTTTTTTTTGTAAGAGTTCTTTTCCTGTTAAAAATATACCTCAGATATGGTAGAAGGACAGCCCACAAATGCCAAGTGTGATTACATACACCTTCTGTGGTAAAGGGACTCCTAAGCAATTTGACAGTTTCTTCTGTAAACTCTATGTTTCATTCCTTACTAGTACTATGTACTTGAATAATATTTTTTATTTATTTTACCTATATTTTCACATACTCATCTTGCTTATTTTTGCTTATTCTTTTTATACGTTTTGCAATAAACTGATACATTAGAAAGCTTAGAAATAGAAAGATGGAAGGTACTAAAAAAAAAAAAGAAAAAGGAAAAAGAAATACTGTAGGCCTTAATCAAGTACTTCCTTTTGTGTGTGTATATGGTACTGAGACTTGAACCCGGGGCCCTCACACTCAGCTACATTCCCAGATAATGTTTTATTTCTTTTGTGCCAAAGTTTCACTAAGTTGCCCAGACTGGGCTTGAATTTAAGATCTTCCTGCCTCAGCCTTCCAGGTACATGCTACGTGCTTGGCATTAAGCAAGTATACACCCTAAAGCTACATGTACACAGTTGTGTACATCACATTTATGTAAATTTAAAGTATATTTACATATTTTCTATTAGTCTTCTCATCGTGTGGAAGAAAATATGTCAAAAGGATTATGGATATCCATAAAATGCTTAGTTATTAAATAAGATTTCTAACTTTAATATTGATTTTATGTGTGTTATCTAGACAGGAATTAGGAAAAAAGCAATTTCATTTTTGGTACTGGGGATTGAACTCAGGACCTTGCTCTGGGAAGGCAGGCACAGTGCCACTGAGCTAAATCCCTGGCACAAAAAGGTAACTAAAGTTGCTCACTGGAAACTAATATAATGAACTCATCACAACTTGTTTTGGTTTTTGAGATAGGGTCTTGTTATCTAGTTCAGGCTGGTCTGAAATTTATGTAGCCCAGGCTGAGCTCGAACCTCATCCTCCTGCTTCAGCCTCCCAAAGTAATGGGACTACAGAAATCTCCAGCATTATTTTAAGCTACTACATGTCAGAACTTCCAAGCTGGTGCTTGGAGGCAGCCCATCTTGGTTAGCACCTCTGAGCCAAGACAGTGGGCACTACCGTCCCTAGGGACGTGGAGCAGAACAGGCCCTCCTCAGTAAATGGCTCCACTGAGCACAGCGATGGGGACTGTGACTCAGGCTCTTTCTCTCATGGTTTTAGATAGAAATTCATTGAATATCTGCAAGTAGATGGGTTCATTTCAGGGGCAGCAGTTTGGAGGGCAGGAGCAGAGGTGCAGAGTTTAAACGACTTCACAATCACCGTGCCATGTGCTCCTGCCCAGGTTATTAACCTTTCTCAGTACCCGTGTCCTGTCTATGAAATGGAGATAATAGATGTGTTTTGTCACTTATTAAGCTAACTTGCTACAGAGCCTGGCACAGAACAACTGCTTAATAAATGTTAGTAATGCAAGTGGAAATGTCTAAAATCTGTACATATAATTCTGAGTGTGTTTCTGCCTGGCAGATGATTGTGATCGTGCACCCCATTGTATAAGTGGTCATGTTATGGGGTGTTTAACAATAGTGGTTAGGAAAAAAAAATCTGTGGCTAAGGAAGAAGTTGAACCTAGGTTTGATCACAGAGTGTTTGAAACCCATCCCCAGATTTAAAGACCACAGTAACCCCATCCACTGGGGGGCCTGTGCCATCATGGTTGGGGAACTGTAGCTAGTTTCCTGGGAAACTTGCTGAGGTCTAGAAGATGCACCCTAAATTCTAGGTACTTAACAGGGAGTCAGTAGTTTTATATTGGTCACAATAAACTATGCTGATTCAACTCTATGGTTGAATATTGATAATCTTACTTGTTTACTTTTCCTTAGATATGGCTTCTAGAAACTTTTTTTAAAATTTAACTTAATTAATTTATTTATTTTGAGACAGTGTCTCACTTTATATTTCAGGTTGAACCTGAACTCACTCTGTAGCCCAGGCAAGCCTCAAACTCAGCAATCCTCCTGCCTCTGCCTCCTGAGTGCTGGGATTACAGGTGTGAGCCACCATGCCTGGCATTGTGGTGTGTGGTACTGATTGTTGGTAAGTGAGCCACCATGCCTGGTATTGTTGTATGTGGTTATAGGGGGTTGAACAGGGACCTGCGCTTGCTAGGCAGGCGCCAGAATCACTGAGATAAATCTCTGGCCTTAGACACTTTATTTCTATTGGACAGCGTGGTAAACCACAGGCTCTTGTGCCACTGTGGACTGATCATATGAAGGAACCAGTGTGCTCCACACAGGTGTCCTCCATGCTCTGCATACCTGGAGGAAGGAAGGGCCTCTCAGCCACATGGAGCCAGTTACCTTGCAGCCTTCTCTTCCAGCTTGGACCTCAGGGAGCTGGAGACATGACCCAGTGCCCAGGGAGCAGGCCTCTGCGCTTGTAATCCGTGACCTATTGTGACATAAACAGGACTGTGAAACTTCAGAAGGTAAATCACATGCTGATTGAATCCGATCTCACAGAATGCATTCTTGTAGTTAAATTGAGAGCTAGAGGAAAAGAGAAATAACCTTTTTTTGTTGTTTGTATCTTTTGAGATAGTGTCTCTCTGTTTACTTCAGCCTGGCCTTGAACTCACTATGTGTCCCAGGCTGGCCCGGAACTCTCAGTGATCCTCCTGCCTCAGCCTCCCAAGTGCTGGGATTAAAGGCGTGCACCACCATGCTTGGCCCCAGGATTTCATTTTGAAATCTTTTTCCTTAGAAATATGTTGTGTAGAAAGAAAAAAAAAAAGAATGGAAAAAGACATTACATAAACAGTATCCAAAAGAGAAGAAATGACTACACTCCTATTAGAGAAGTAAATTTCAAGACAAAAAGGACATTTTTATGATAAAATGGTCAACAAATCAGAAAGATATAACAATTGTAGGCCAGGTATGGTGGTGCACACCTGCATTTCCAGTATTCTGGGAAGCAAACACAGGAAATTCTGGGCACCTCAGCTAGAATTTGTCTCAAAATAAGTTTCATAAAGGGCTGGGAGCCAGCCATGGTGGCACATGCCTGTAACCCCAACATTTGGGAGGCCAAAGCAGGAGAATTGGTATGAGTATGAAGCCAGCCTGGACTACATAGTCAGTTCAAGGCCAGTTTGAACCACACAGTGAGACCCTGTCTCAAAAACAACAACAAAAAAGGAGGGGGGGAGTGCTGAGAAATGTAGCACATTGTGAAAGCCTGGGATTCGATCTGCAGTTATGGAAAGAAAAAGTTCCAAAATACATGAAACAAAACCTGAGAGCTTTAGTAAGAAAAACACTAACAAACGTTAGGACAAGGCTGAAATCGTACAAAGTATCTCCTCTAACCACAATAGAAAGAATTAGAAATCAAGAACAAGCAGGATGCTGTGGCCGAGGCCTGTCATTACAGTACTCTGGGAGGCTGAGGCAGGAGGGTCACAAATTCAAGCCCAGCCCAGGTAATTTAGCAAGACCTGCTCTCAAAATTAAAGAGAGGTGGTATATATCTCAGTGTGAAGGCTCTGTGTTCAATCCAGTACTGAACAAAGAAAATAAATTGCATGCAGTAGCACATGTCTGTAATTCTACCTACTTGGAAGGCTGAGGCAGGAGAATCACAAGTTTGAGGTCAGCCTATAAACTTTACCAAGAGAGGTCCTGTCTCAAAGTTTAAAAAATAAACTTTAAAAGGGCTGGGGCTGTAGCATTGCTTGCCCAGCATGTGCAAGGCCCTAGGTTCAGTTTCCAAGGTTTGGGTTCAAGATAGTAACATCAAAATCACAGAAGATAAAACAGAAAAAATATTTAAATTAGACTTCACAAAATTAAAAACTTTCATGCTTTTCTCTCTCTCTTTTTTCCCCCCCTTTCAGTACAGGGATCAAACTTGGGCCCTTGTGCTTCCAACACAGGCACAGTACCACTTCAGCTACATCCCTGGCCCTTTGCTGTGTAGTTCAAGCTGGACTTGAACTCACCATGTCGTCCAGGCTGGCCTCAGCTCATGGTGATCCTCTCGCCTCATTAAACACAAAACAAAACCAAAATAACTTTTGTGTTTATTAAGTAAGAATACCACCCAGGTTGGGTGTGGTGGTTTACGCCTTTAATCCTGCACTCGATTGAGGCAAGAGGATCCTCCTGAGTTTGAGGGCAGCCTGAGTTACATAGTGAGTTCAAGACCAATGTAAATTACATACCTTGTCAATAACTTGCTCCCTAAAAAAGAAAAAACCTGAAAACACCATATAGAAAGTGAAGAACCAATGCACAGAATGGGAGAAATGTAGACAAATAATGCATATTCTAAGGAATTTCTATCCAGATCATATAAAGCTCTCATCTCCAATAAGACAAAGCAGTTCAAAGTGAGCAGAACATTTCTATAGGCATGACTGTAATTTTAATTTAATTTAAATTTTTTTTTTTGAGACAGGGTCTCACTTTGTAGTTCAGGCTGGCCCTGAGCCCACTATGTAGCCCAGGCAAGTCTCAAACTCAGCAGTCCTCCTGCCTCTGCCTCCTGAGGGCTGAAATTACAGATAGGAGCCACCATGCCTGGCACTGTTGTATGTGACACTGATTGCTGGTGGGCATGAGTCACCACACCTGGTATTGTTGTATGTGGTTACCAGGGATCAAACCAGGGATCTTGTGCTTGCCAGGCAGGTGCTGGAACCACTGAACTAAATCTCCAGCCCTAAAATTTTTTTTAATTTCAAGAGAGGGCTCACTACATCAGTTGCCCAGGCTGGTCTTGAACTTGTGTTTCTTTTTTTTTTTTTTTTTTTGAGACGGGGTCTCGCTTTGTAGTTCAGGCTGGCTCTGAGCTCACTATGGAGCCCAGGCAAGCCTCAAACTCAGCAATCCTCCTGCCTCTGCCTCCCGAGTGCTGGGATGACAGCGTGAGCCACCATGCCCGGCACTGTGGTATGTGGTATTGATTGCTGGTGGGCGTGAGTCTCCACGCCCAGCATTGTATGTGGTTACTGGGGATCGAACTCAGGGCCTTGCGCTTGTGAGGCAGGCGCCAGAACCACTGAGCTAACCCTCCGGCCCAAACTTGTGTTTCTCTTGCCTCGCCCTCCCAGCTCCTGCAGGTTGGACTTTTCCCAGTCCATTAATGATTCAGAAAAGAAAGGGACTTAGCATGATGAACATTTATTTGGTGCCTTCATTCACCTTGCCCTGGGGAGCAGGCACCTTTGCTGTCGTGGGTGCGTGGGGGATCTGAAGGGGCTGCTAGACAGCTGCCCCTCTTAGAGAACTTACAACCTGCAAAGAGTCAGGTGATAGATAAGCGAGTAAACGGGGTAGTTCATTTCCTAAGCAAAAAAGAGGATAATGCAGCCACTGTCCTCCGGTGCTGGTTGTGTAGGGCCCTGTAATCCCAGCACTTGGGAGGCCGTCGTCCCCTCTGTCACGACACACAGTGTGCCTGCACATGCCTCGTGGCGCCTCCGTCTCCTCTCCATCTGTAGGGTGAAGAGCTGGCCGAGACCCCAGGTTTCTTGTGGCCCTGACATGAGCGCGATTGCGTCTGCATCCGCACCGTGTGTGTGTCGCAGCAGAGGGGACTATGGGCTCCCGAGGGTTGCTGGGCTGGAAGGTCCGTGGCCGCGTCTCTGGAACCAGGGCTTTCATCTGTCTCCCGGCTCAGTAGAAGTAAGTTCCTGCCCGTTTTCCCTGTCAGCCAGATGTCATTGAGCGTAGCTGTCAGCAGAAAATGACAGCTGTCCCTGGTTGTCAGCCGCTGTTGCTCTTGCTTACTGTGTGCTCTGGAAGCCAAGTGACCGCGGCCGCAGGTGGGACGTGGACAAGGGCAGTAGAGGGCACACTGTCCCCTGCACGGTGGCATGCAGATTCAGCAACATGGCTGCCTAGAGACCTTTCTCTTTCTCCCTCCCTCTCCCTCTTTCCTTTCTCCCTTTATTTTTTGTGGTGCTGGGGCCTTTGTACTGCTCTGCATCCTCAGTCCTTTTTAATTTATAGGCCAGGTCTCACTCAGTCACTAAGTTGCTAAGCCACTGTCCCTGGGTTGGGCTCCAATTTGTGATCTTCCTGTCTCAGCCTCCCAGAGTGCTGGGATTACAGGTGTGGGCTCCGTGCCCAGCTGGTTCTTGCCATTTGCGGGTTCACTCTCTGTGGAACCTGACCCAAAACACTGGCCCCTTAAAGGTGCCTCTTATACCAGTGTCACCGAGATCCCAACATACACACCCTTAGGGACTCTGGCGACAGAATAATACAGTGAAACTGTCTCAACTTTTTAGACTAAAGGCATGGCTATTTGACAGGTCCCTTTATCTAGCAATTTTCTCTGTAAGATGACATAGTGACTCGAGCCCTTCCTTGAAGGAGCAGTTGGGAGTGGTCCGTTGAGTAGGTTGTGACTCTTCTGATTCTAGTTTCACTGATAGTTCAGTGAAAATGAATTATAATTTCATCACGCTAACTTGACTAGTGATCTCTGAAAACTAAGAAAATGTGTTTCAGCCTCTGAAAGGAAATGATTATAACATACAGAGGCTGAAGATGTGGCTCCAAGCTCTTCACACAGAACATTGTAAGACATTTCAGGACTGAACGCCTCTAAGACTTTGTCTGGTTTTAAGCTCTTGCTTTCCAGAGGAAGGCGAGTCAGGAAATTGTGGTCAATTACATTCTGATTACTTGGTGAACAGGTGGTGGAATGGTCAAGAGAAAAATATCACTGTAAGAGAAAATAGTAGCAGCTTTTGTGTATACAGGCATTACGGAGCAGAGTTGGCAGTGGGCCAGGAGATGGGGCCAGGGGTGGTCAGTACGGACTTACTCGGCGCTGCAGGGAAACTGGTCAGAGGAGACAGTGGTGCCTGTACATAGGTCCTGGAAAGGTTTCTCTACGGAACCGCCTAAAAAAAATCACCGATGGTCATAAGGGTCCTGGGGATGTGATCTCCAACCTATGGGACCACTGTCTGCAAGGGTCACTCTCTTAGGGACACTGTCAGCTAACAGAAGGCACAGTGGGGCCAATGGCCTTCAGGTCCCTGCTCCTGTCTCCCTCAGCTTCTGAATAGGAAGTTCTCAGACTTCCGTTCTCTGACTCCTGCCATGACTCTGGGAGATGATGGAGCTAAAGGAACTTTCAGGATCCCACAGGGAGATGCCCTCCTGCCAAAATCATACAAACTGGTTTCTTGGTATGGGTTAGGTCCTTAAATTTTATCATTTTCAGGGGAGGTTTGGGATTACTTACTGGAGTCAAAGCCTGTTCTTGGTGCTGGCTTTGGTCCAGTTGTGGGCTGTCACTCACCCCACAGTTCTGAGTGCAGAGAGGTCACCATGGAGACCCTGGAGGCCATTTTGAGCCACTGAGGTCAGAGTGTCCTGCTGTTGGCCAACTCACATGGCCACCTGCCAGCTTCCTGGTCCCGCACTACAGCATTTAGGTCGCCAGGCTAGGCTGCACCTACCTAGAACCACAGACAGAGAGGAAGCTACTGGCCCTTGAGAACTTATTAAATGTATCAATTGATTGACAGTGTTCACTGTGAGGAGTTGGTACCCATGAATGAAACATCTTGATTCTTTTTTTGTGTCCCCTGTGCCTTCTACCCCTTTCTGCTCCTTCTCTTTCTTGGTCCCCTTCCCATTTGTAAGAGAGCACCCTACTTCCTGTTATCAAACTTTATATTTCTGAATTTCTAAGAGAAACCATGTGATACTTAAGTTTAAGTTTCTGATTTCTTTCAGTTAGTATTATTTAAAAATTTTTTTTAGATCGAGTCCCACTTTGTTAAACTTTTTTTGGTCCTGGGGGTTGAACTCTGGTACTTAATTTTTGTTTGTTTGTTTGTTTGTTTGGTGGTACCAGCAATGGAATTCGGGCCCTTGTGCTTCCAAGGTAGGTGCAGGACCACTTGGTGCTTATGTTTTTGAGGCAGGCTTAGCACCACTGAGCCACATCCCCAGCCCAGGGTCTCACTTTGTATTTCAAGCTGGCCCTGAACTCACTATGTAGCCCAGGCAAGCCTCGAACTCAGCACTCCTCCTGCCTCTGCCTTCTGAGTGCTGGGATGACAGGCATGAGCCACCACGTCTGGCACTGTGGTATGTGGTACCGATTGCTGGTGGGCTGAGTCACCATGCCCGGTATTGTTGTATGTGTTTGGCAGGGATCACCCAGGGACCTTGCGCTTACTAGGCAGACCACGGAACCACTGAGCTGAATCTCCGGCCCTCTTACTCTTTAAGATAGTCACGAGCTCATGGTGTGTGATCAGCGGCGGCGGGGCCCTCAGCCACCCCAGAAGCAGTTCCCCAACCTCCGCCCCCAGCTAGCCACCCACCTGCGGTACTCGCTTACTTCCCTCCTACCCTGACCAGCTTTATTTTGGGGAGTGTTGAGCCTGTGGGCTTTAAAAATATTTTTTAAATGTTCACATTTAAATGAAGGCATAACTGGTGACGGAGGTGAAGTTTGCAAAGGCCTGAAGCCAAACGCTAACTTTTTCCCCCGAGGCTGGAGCTTCATATGGAGTCCTTGGGCGCGCTTGTCGTGAGCCACCGCCTTCGTGCTGCGTCACACAGCCTGCTTCTAACGGTGACGGGGCCCCCCAGTGTTGTAATTCAGGTAAAAACTGGGGTTGTCAGGCAATAATTTCCAAGTGCACAGGAAGTAAAGTGTAGGTATCTATTGGCCAGCTTGTGCGTGGATGTGGACCATCCAGCTTTCAAGATTTGCCCCTTAAACAAGGACCTTCCTGAGATCTAGCTCCATAAACCACCTGCTCAAAAGTTCATCTTTGCTGTATGTCTCACACACCTGTATTCCTAAGGTTTGGGAGGCTGAGTCAGGAGGATCTCCACGAGTTCAAGGTCCTGTCTGGGCTACATAGTGAGTTCAAGGCCAGCCTGGATGACTAAATTCAAGGCCATATGAACTATATTGAAAGACCCTGTCTCCAAAAAAATTCATCTTTATTGGAAGTGAGGACCTATTGTAGCATTTGGTCCTCAGCCTCCACTGTACGAAAATACTGTACAAAAGTAAGTAGGAGCAGAAGAATTCTAATTCACACACTTAGAATTCATATGACAGAGGATTTCATCTGAGGCAACCCAGAGGATAAGAATGCATTGTGGGGCCGGAGGGTTAGCTCAGTGGTTTCGGTGCCTGCCTCGAAAGTGCAAGGTCCTGAGTTTGATCCCTGGTAACCATATACAATGTTGGGTGTGGAGACTCACGCCCATCAACAGTCAATACCGCATACTGAAGTGCTGGGCGTGGTGGCTCACGCCTGTAATCCCAGCACTCGGGAGGCAGGGACAGGAGGATTGCTGAGTTCGAGGCTTGCCTAGGCTACATAGTGAGCTCAGAGCCAGCCTGAACTATAAAGCGAGACCCTGTCTCAAAAAAAAAAAAAAACAAAAAACAAAACAAAACAAAAAACAATGCATTGTGCTCTTCAGAAAGACATTTTCCTATGGGCTAAGAATCTCAAGAACTCTTTCTTCAAGGAAAATACTAAAAATGCCAATACGCTCATGAGAAGATGTTCAACATTAATCACCAGGAAAATGCAAATCAGAGCCACAAGGAGCTGCCACTTATGCCCACTACTGGGCCAGGGTGGGGAGAGATGAGGACCCTCCTATGGTGCTGTTAGGAATGTAAGATGGTGCCGCTGGTCTCAGAGAGGTTAGCTGTCCCTGCAAAGTTAAGAGGAGAGGTACGCCCAGCCCAGCAAGGCTACTGCTGGGTGCATACCCAAGGAAGAAAAAGCAAAAACTAGTCCACACGAATACTCGTAGCTGCATGAGTCATAAAAGCCAAAAAGTGGAAACAATACAAATGCCATCAGGTGATGAGCAGATAAATAAAATGTGACCGGTCTCATAGAATGAAGCATTACCCTGCAATAAAAGGAAGTGAAATTCTGGTGAACACTACCATAGTCCAGAAGGGATTGGAGACAGCCACAAAAAACCACGCACGATCCCATTTGTATGAAATATTTCAACAGGTAAATCTATAGAGACAAAGTAGGTTAGTAGTTGCTCAGGGTTAGGGGATTTAGGGGAGATTTTTAAAAAAATTGTTGAATGTTCTAAATAGATTATGTTTGCAGATTATGAGTACATAAGCATGAGGCCTTGGTTTTGATCGTTAGCACTACAAAAAGAGGGAAGGAGGAAAGAAAGGGAGGAGAACTGGTGGGGAGATAGGTAGGTAGGTAGGTAGAGAAATGAGAGTATTTCTCTAGGTTTCCCATCTCAGTTTTTTTTTTTTTTTCTTCGAGGTACCGGGGATTGAACTCAGGCCCTTGTGCATCCAGAGTTGGTGTGGCACCACTTGAACTAAATCCCCAGCCCTTCCATTTCAGTTTTTAATTATCTTTGAGGCTAGAAAATTCTTCCTTATTCAGCCATATTCTTTTTGCTTACCCTAGTGGAAATTTGTTTTGTGATTGGTAGAGTTAGAGAGAGGTAAAAATTTTCCACATTCTGAAGTATGAGTCTCCTACCACTAATTCTTTTTCCTTTGGCACAGTATTGGGGTTTGAACTCAGGACCTTGTGCTTGGCAGGCAGGTACAGCACCACTGAGTTACATCCCTGGCCCCTTAAAAGTCCTTATTAAACGAACCATTTGGAGGCAGCAATCTCGGTGCCTTTAGATGGTCTCGTTTCGAAGCTGCTGCTCACTTTTGTAAATCGTGGAGTTGCTCTCCATGCGGGCCTCAGACCCTGCCTCTCAGCGAGAGTGTTGGCCCAGTCTCAGAGACCCTCTCCAGCTCTGAAGTTCAGGGACCAATGTCAACGTGCTCCTGAAAGCTGGAACAAATAAAAGTGAAGATGTTTGCTAACCCACAGAAAGCCGGCTTGTCACCAGCTATGGAAAGAAGCTGGAAGAGGACTGAGACGGCCCTGCTTTGGAATCAGCAGCAGCAGGTGGACAGGCCAGGCCGGGAGCCAGGAGCCCATGGCTAGGACTCAGGGAGGAGCTGTGCCATCACACAACCTCTTGTGTTCATTTCCTTTCACAGAGATGGCATCATGTCCGGCCTCCTTCTCTTTAACAAATGTTCCTTAGCATGTTTATATGGCTGTTATCTAAATGCAGAAGTTACAGCAGTATCGTTTCTGGAACTCAGAAAAGGCTGCAGTTGAAACAGTTCTTCCCATGGAAGAAACGTGTTATCTACTTTTTTCAGTCATTTTATTTTGGAAACATCTTCTTTTAAACTTAGTTATGTGGCGTAGTGAAATGTAAAGCAAACATGAAAACGAGAACAGTGAAATTATTTTTTTTTTTGAGACAGGGTCTCACTTTGAGACAGGGTCTCACTATGTAGCCCAGGCAAGCCTCGAACTCAGCAATCCTCCTGCCTCTGCCTCCCGAGTGCTGGGATGACAGGTGTGGCCACCATGCCCGGCATTGTGGTATGTAGTACTGGGGATCGAATTTGGGACGACTGGAACCATTAAGCTAAATCCTTGGCTCATGAAATTATGATTAATGTGAACCAAACAGAACATTTAAAAAAGCACTGAAATATTTGCTTTTTGGACTTGGCTGGGTAAAAGCCTGCGTTAATTATAAAATTGTAAGCATCTTTCTGCTTAACCCTTCCCCCCCATAGACTCTGCCGTTAGTGCTATCTTTTCTCTCTGGTTAGATCTTAGAAGCCAAAGGCCAAGGGACCATCCCTAATCTGCATTGTGCCGCCGTTATGCCCATAAAATGCCCTGTCCCTGGTATTTGCTCAGTAAATGCTGAGGTTATTTGTTGCCTGGTAATGAAAGAGGTTAAACTGCTAAACGTAAATAAGATAATGAAAATTTTGCAGATGAGAGAGAATTTTCTGAGACCCATGAAGGTAGTTGAAAGCATCTTAGGCAGTGACAAGAATTGCATGATGGTCGTGAGATCAAGGCCATAATAATGAGACTTAGAACATGGAATATTAGACAAATGCTTTTCCACACCTGAATGGAAAGCAGGTGGATTGAATGCTTTTTCCGTTGGTGCTACCTTTGGTTGAAACAGTAGGGAAACTCTTCTGTTTGGAATTTGCCCAGAGCCACAGCCAGGTTGGCATCTGTCATGGCTTAGGTCTAGAGTGTTCCCCCGAAAGGGTCCCATGTTCAGAGATGGGGATTTGGGGAAGCGATCGGATCATGGGGGTGCTGTACTCATTAGTGGATGGACTTCCTGTTGGGGGTGGGGCTTGGGCCGGGAAGAGGCGGGCCATTGGGTGTGGCCTGGAAGGGTATAAATCTCCCCACTGCTCTCGCTTTGTCTAGGTCCCTCTAGCCGTGGAGCGGGCCCTTCCGCCGCACCGTTTCTGCGTGTGAGCCCGCCCGCCGGGGAGTGAAACCTCTGAAACTGTGAGTCCAAGCAACCCTCTGTTCCTCCAAGCTGTGGGTGTGGGATAGTGCGTCTCAGTGAGGAGGAAGGGACAGAGACGCCGTCTCTCAGGACGATGAACTGACGTGAGTAGTGGGTTCCTTTTTCCTCTCTTGCGAGATATTGAGTTATTAAATAGGACGCCCTGGTCATTGAGTTATTAAATAGGTAACAACAGCACTGTGCTAATTAGACAATAATAATAATTATTGTCTGGGGTTCGACCTGGGCCGCCTGAGAGGAAGGGAAGCCGGGCATGGAGCGGAGGTGGCAGGCGTCTGGACGGGGAGGCCCAGGCTGTCCGGAGGCTGGAGCCGCTCCTGAGGTGCGAGAGATCCCCTTCATTCCTTCACCTCTTCCCGGTTTTCTCTTCCTTTTTACTGTGGTCCAGCTTCCTTCCAAGCTTTTGTTTATGGGTGAATTTCAGCCCTGGTGTGGTTGCCCATCCTGGATTACAGAATCCCAGTCCTGGGAGGCTGAGGCAGGAGGATGGCAAATTTGAGTCCTGCCTAGGGACGAGGGGAATTAGTACCTCAGCGTGAAGCCCCTTGGTTCAATCCTCAGTACCCTGGAGTTCCCCAACACAAAGAATTTCCTAGGCTACCCATTCGGAAATTTGAATTAAACAGGCAGCTCATGAAATTCTTTTTTTATTGTTGTTTTTCTTTTAGCACTGGGACTGAATCTAGGGCCTTCATACTTAGCTACTGAGCTATATCCAGAGCCTTTATTTAAATTTTTTTTCTTTTTCATCTTTTTTGTGGGGAGGAAGAATGTCAGTAAGTTGCTAAGTTACACAGCTGTACTCCAACTCTCAGTGATCCTCCTGCCTCTGCCTCCGTGAGTGCTGAAATTACAGCCCAGCACCACCATGACCAGCAGAGCTGTGATTTTTGACTTTAAAAGACAAAGAAGGGCCAGGGATGTAACTCAGCGGTGCCGAAAAAAGTTTGATCCCTGGTAAAAAAAAAAAAGTCAGGCCAGGGATGTAGCTCAGTGGTTCTGGTGTCTGCCTGTCAAGCACAAGGTCCCAAGTTTGATACCTGGTGCCAGGTGTGGTGGCTCAGGCATGTAATCCTGACATACAGATATTATAACATACAGATATTTTTCTTTCTGTGTTAATAAAGTTATTTAAAATAATGAGTATATATAGAAACACTATATATTGTATATAAATTTTATATCTATATATCTATATATCTTTCTCTCTCTTTCTTTCTTTCTTTTTACACTGAGCTACACCCCTAGCCCTTAACCTGCTGGAAGATAAAATAGGTCAAACTCTTGAAGTCTTAGATGTAGACAAAGACTTTCTAAATAGAACCTTAAGTACATAGGAAATAGTACTGAGAATCAACAAATGGGACCATATCAAATGAAAAACCTTCTGCATAGCAAAGGAAACAGCCAGCAGAATGGAAAGACAAGCTACAGAATGGGAAAAAATGTTGCCAACTATTCCTCAGAAGATGGGTATCTAGAATATATGAAGAATTAAAAAAATACATTTTTTTTCAAATTTTGAGACAGGGTCTTTCTAAATTGTGCAGGCAGGCTTATACTTAGGGTCCTTCTGCCTCAGTTTACCAGCATGCCAGGTTGCAAGTGTGCACTATCTTGTCTGGCTAAAATTTTTAAAATTGTGATAAAAGTGTACAACTATATTTAACTTGGGCTTCACACTTGCTAGGTAAGTGCTGTACCACCAGCTACACCCTTAGCCCTATTTAAAATTTTTTTTTTTTTTTGAGACAGGGTCTCGCTTTGTAGTTCAGGCTGGCCCTGAGCTCACTATGGTGCCCAGGCAAGCCGCCGCGAACTCAGCAATCCTCCTGTCTCTGCCTCCCGAGTGCTGGGATTACCGGCGTGAGCCACCACGTCTGGCATTGTGGTATGCGGTGTTGATTGTTGGTGGGCGTGTCTCCACACCCAGCATTGTATGTGGTTACCGGGGATCGAACTCAGGACCTTGTGCTTGTGAGGCAGGCACCAGAACCACTGAGCTAACCCTCTGGCCCAGCCCTATTTAAAATTTTTAAGAACATTGTTTTAGAGTAAATATATAGTCTACACTAGTCTATATAGCCCAGACTGGCCTCAAAGTTGTGACCTTCCTGCCTCAGCCTCCCAGGAGTGCTGGGATTACAGGAGTGCACCAGCGCAGCCGGCTTCCACTGTGAACATACTGAGAGTCTGGTTCCGCCGGGTCAAGCTCATTCACAGGGTTGTGCAGCCCCACCTGGTCCACGCCGGGGTCTTGGACACTGGACCTCTGGACCCCGTAGCACCCTCTCTCCTGCCCTGCCGTCCTGCAGCTGGCACCCACAGTTCTCCCTCCCGTCTCTGGGGCTTTGACTCCTGCAGTTCTTTACACTTGTGGAATCACACGGAGTTTGCCCTCTGGGACTGGCTTCTCTATGTCATGTCCTCAGGGTTTGTCTGCGTTGTCTCCTGAGTGGGAATTTCACTCCTTTTGAGGGCTGCGGAGTTTTCCCTCCTGTGCACGATCACGGTTGTTTACTCACCCAAGGTTGCTTCTGTGTGGAGCTTGTGACCAGTGCTGCGGTGGACATAAGCGCAGCTGACCTGCTCCATCTAGAATCGGTTTAGGAGCTCAGAGTCTGAACACTGTTTATTGTCCTTTGTGCTCTTGTTATTTTTTTTTTTTTTTGAGACAGTGTTTTGCTTTTGTAGTTCAGGCTGGCCCTGAGCTCACTATGGTGCCCAGGCGAGCCTCAAACTCAGCCATCCTCCTGCCTCTGCCTCCCGAGTGCTGGGATGACAGGCGTGAGCCACCACGCCCGGCACTGTGGTATGTGGTATTGATTGCTGGTGGGTGTGAGTCTCCACGCCCAGCATTGTATGTGGTTACCGGGGATTGAACTCAGGACCTTGCGCTTGTGAGGCAGGCGCCGGAACCACTGAGCTAACCCTCTGGCCCCTCTTGTTATTTTTTTTAATCCTGAGGTTGGGGGGGTGGCTAGGTGAGGGGGAGTCTTGTGGGGGGGACCCAGTCCCACTTTCTGACTTAAGTGGAGGGTACTGTTGAATAAAAAAGCTATTTAGAAATACTTGTAGAGTCACAGGAAGATGCAGGGGTGGTGTGTAAATGTCCCCAGCACCCTACGCCCGCTTTCCCACAATAGCTATACCTTATGTAATGTAACAGAGTGACGCTAGCCCAGGGCTTGCATTTTGCTCTGCGTCACTCTGTCGTGTGTGTGGTTGTACTTGCCATGCACACTATGGAACACGTCTGTCACCCCCACCCATCGCCATAATCCTCACCCGTGGTGACCACCAGCCTCTTCCTTCCCTGTGATTTTTGTCATTTTGAAAACAGTCTGTAAATGGGTGGGGGCGATATGATTGGCCTTTTCCATCAGCAGAAAGCCCTTGAGCTCCATCCGTGTGTGGTGGGTCCTTTCTGGTACAGAGATGTTCTGTGGTTTGTTCAGCCGGGCACTCGATGGGCATCTTGGTTGTTTCCATTTTTGGCTATTATAGGGTGAACCTTGACAAACATTCTTGTAAAGGGTTTTGTGTGGATTTTGACTTATATGAAGTTGCTCCTAGTAGTACAGTTGTGGGATTTTATAGTAAGTGAATGGTCGATTTTGGAAGAAACTGCTAGGTTGTTTTCCAGAGTGGCTGTATGATTTTACCACTTCCGGCAATAAGGCATTAAAAAATCCAGTTTCTGTGTATCCTCTAATATTTGGCATTGCTGCTAGTTAAAAAAATTTTTTTAGATGTTCTGATATGTGTGTAGTGATAGATTACCCTGGTTTTTAAATTTTTTCATCTCCAGTGTGGTGGCACATGCCTGTAATCGATCCCAGCACTTGGGAGGCTAAGGTGGGAGGATCACTACGAGTTTGAGGCCAGCCTGGAATACACAGCAAGTTGAGGATAGCTTGAACTGAGTAGTGAGACCCTGTTTCAAAAAAATAAAAGAAATTTTATTCATGGTTGTTTGCTGTGCATAGGGGTTACATGCGTCATGGGGAACTGGTGCCTGTAACACGGCTTCATTCTTTTTTCTCCTCTTCCCCCTTCACCTTTTCTTGGTTTCCCTCCCTTTTGCAAAAGACCTGTCTCCCTATTTCCTGTTTTCTATCTTCATCTTTCTCTTTATTTATAATTTGAGTTTCTGGCATCAGAGAAACTGTGTGATAGTCAAGCTCATGTGTCTGATTTATTTCACATAACATTATGGTCTCAAGGTGCATCCATTTCCTCACCAATGATTTAAGTTTATCTTTCTTAACAGCAGAGTGTACCGACTCTTCTGTATATGAATAGCACTTTTTCTTTATCCATCTGTCTGTCGATGGACGTATACTCCTTTTCCAAGATGTGACTCTTGGGAGTTGCATGCTATGCACACAGTTCAGGCCGGTCAGCGTCACAGCACTTTGTGCTTCCTTTGTGGCTGGTGCTATGAGCCTGGCTGGCGATGCAGTGTTCTACCTCTGACTTACACAGTGCTTCCCGAGAGTTGGCCTTGAACCATGAGTAGATCCTTTGGACACAGCTTGGTGGTTGTTTGATATTTCTCAGAAAAATAATTGAAAAAAGAAAAAGCATGGAGAATAATGTTTTGAGACATCTCCTTGCATCTCTCTATTAAAAAACGAAGTGGCCTGGGGAAGGCACTGAAGGAGGCAGGCAGTCGGCGGGTGGTGTGAAGCCTGTGCTGTTTGCACCTGGCCACAGTGCCTCTGTGTGCAGTGGCCCTCCAGAAAGCAGCCTCCTTTGAAGCAGCCTGACTGGAATACTTCAGGTACTGAGAAAAGGAAAATTTAATATGCATATTCATTACAGGGGCATTTTATGTGCTGCAAAGTGGAAAACTCCTATCAGAGTAAGTTCACTAGTAAGGGAAAACCTGTGTTGTTGCCAGTCTGGGAAGGGTTTGAAGAAAGTAGAAGTGTACAAGCCTTTTAAACGACTCCTTAGGCTGTGGGTAATGACAACACTTGTAATCCCAGCACTGGGAGGCTGAGACAGGAGGATTGCTGCAGTTTGAGGCCAGACTGGGTTGCACAGTGAATCCAAGGTCACCCTAATTATATGGTGAGAATTTGTCATGGGACAAAAAAACCCCCCAAAATAAAAAACCTCCTGGCTCCTTAGGATGCTTCTGGGAGGCAGAAGGGATGGGATGGGACAGTTCCTTGTCATTAGATAGCCTTCTGTGTCGTGCCATTCTTCATTTAGAAAAGAAAGAGGCAGAAAACATAGAGGACATGTAGCGGAGCATGTTGTATTCATTTCCTAGGGTTGCCAGAGCCAAGCATCAAGATGGATGTGTAAACCATAGAAATATATTATCTCACAGTTTTAGGGCTAGAAGTCTATGATCCCAGCACTTGGGAAACTGAGGCAGGAGGATCACCACAAGGTCCGGGCCAGCCTGAAATGCAGTGAGACCTGCCCCAAAACATGCAAACCAAACCAAACCCCTTACATTTAGATCTTTATTAGGACATTTTGCAGAATGTAATGATTACTTCACCATGAGATCTTGAACTGTATATAACATATTTGAATTTTTTTATATCTCCTTCTTCCTGCTCCCCCCTCCCTCCTTCTCCCAGGTTTTACCTAATAATCCTATGAAGGAGGAATGAATGTTATTCCTGCTTCACAGGCAAGGAAATAAGGCCCAGAGCAGCTGAATGACTGGTCCACATTTCTAGCCACTCTGCAGCAAGCCGAGGTGTTCTGATTCTCAGGGCATGTTCCTAAGCACCAGGCTCATGAGAACAAAACAATAGCAGGGTGTGCTGGTGCACACCTGTGGTCTCAGTACTTGAGAGACGGAGGCGAGACACTCAAATTCGAGGCCAGCTGAGCTATATAATGAGTTTAAGGACCCCCCCCCCACCTACATAATGAAGTCCTGTCTCAAAAAAAAAACAAAAACCAAACCAGGGCTGGAGATTTAGCTCAGTGCTTCTAGCACCTGCCTTGCAAGTGCAAGGCCCTGAGTTCGATCCTGGTAACCACATACAATGCTGGGCATGGTGACTCATGCCCACCAGCAATCAATACCACATACCACAGTACCAGGCGTGGTAGCTCACGCCTGTAATCCCAGCACTCGGGAGGCAGAAACAGGATTGTTGAGTTCAAGGCTTGCCTGGGCTACATAGTGAGCTCAGAACCAGCCTGAACTACAAAGTGAGATCCTGTCTCAAAACAAAACAAAACAAAACAAAACAAAAAACAAACCAAACTAGGGCCAGGAATGTAGCTCAGAGGTGTGGTGCTTACCTGACAAACTGGAGGTCCTGAGTTCAATTCCTGATACTGAACACAAAGAAACAACTACCAAATCAAAACAAATCCCAGTAGAAGAACAAATATGGTGACGTTCTGCACAAACATACATTCCTTGACTAATGGTATGTGATGTATGTTACTTTTCTTTCTTTCTTTCTGTTTTTGTTTGTTTCTTTTTTTTGTGATACCAGGGATCAAAATCTGGCCCCTTGTGCTTCCCAGGTCAGCGTGGTACCACTTGAGCTAAATCCCCTGCCCTGTTTGTTTTTTGAGACAGGGTCTCGCTTTGTAGCTCAGCCTGGCCCTGAGCTCACTATGTAGCTCAGACAAACCTCGAATTTACAGAAATCCTCCTGCCTCTGTCTCCTTAATCCTTGGGATTACAGGTGTGAGCTACCCTCCCGGCACTGTGGTGTGTGGTAACGGGGATCAAACTGGGAACTTGTGCTTGCGAGGCAGACGCCAGAACCACTGGGCTAAATCCCCAGCCCACTTTTCTTTCTTTCTGATGTCCCTTTTCTTCCTTTGACTTGTTACTTTGTGACTGAGGCATTATTTGTGAGCTATAGAGTCAAAGATTGTTGCAGGTAAAAATTTGTATGAAGCTTTCAAGTTGGGCAGTTCTTGGAATTTTTCACTTGTTAGATTGAGAAAGAGCCCCAGAAGAAAACTCACTGGAGAAAGTGACATCTTTTCAACAGTGCTGCATTTCATTTGTGCCAGCTCTGGAGAGTCTTTGTAACATGAGCTCAAAGATGTTCATAGACTTCATGATTTTTGCCTTGGTTATGAAGTTTAAAAAATGCTATTGAAACAATTTTACCCCTAACTATAACTTAGGGATACAAGGTATTTTTCAGCTCATACCTGGATTTTGGTAGCAACACAAGGCTTTTTGAAACTGAAACTGGGAATGCTTCTGAGGTTGGAGGCTGTGCGATTTGGGATTGGATTTTACCTGACTTACCCAAACTAAAAAGTGAATCTGTTCTGTTTCGTGGATGTTAGCAATAAATGAAGGTTCGGTGTCAGAGATGAAGGATTTTGGGACTTACAGCAGAGCAGGCAACCTGAGCATCTGTGTTTGCCTTGACCTCTTTGCTTCCAAGTCCTAGGGGGACGCGTGAGTGCTGCCCTGAAGCTGGGAAACTCTGAATGTGGGACTCCGCCACTTTTAGAGCAAGCAGTAAGTGAGCTGCACCTTGTGCCTGCAGAGACTGGGTCAGTTAGGATTCACTAGAGGAAGATATTTAATTAGTTATTAGTATAGGCCAGGCATAGAGGCTCACACCTGTGATCCCAGTGCTTGGGAGGCAGGGGCAGGGGAATTGCCATGTGTTCAAGGCTAGACTGGGGTACATAGTTCAGGGCCAGCCTGAACTACAAAGCAAGACCCTGTCTCAAAAAAAAAAAAAAAGGTATATATACAGGTAGTATGCATATATCTGCAATAGTTACCACAGAGTCAGAATGGAAGAATGCAAAACAGTTGTCAGTGTGCTGGTGTGTGGAGGACCCAGTCAGAAGTCAAAGGCCTGGCACTCCCTGCAGAGCCCCATGGGAATCCATAACAGGAAGCTGAAGGGTCGCCCTGGAGGCCTGGAGACAGACGTCCAAAGGTAATGGCCGAGGCTGGCGTTCCTCCAAAGAAGTAGAAGCAAGACTTCCTTCTTTCCCTTTTGAGTCCAGCCAGCTACAAGCCTAGGGTTGTGCCTCCCACACCCAGGGTGGCCTCTCCTCTCCAGTAAATCACCCAGACACACCCAGGCCTGGGTTAATTGATCAAGTTCAAATTGACACTGTAGTTACCATGGCACAGCTCACATGGCTTGGAAGTCACCAGCAGAATAAGCAATGCTGACAAGTGGTCTGAGAAAGACAACGGTGATGCAAAAATATTCATAAATGGCAAAGTGATCGTTAGTGGTGGCTGGCAACACAGTGTGGAAACTCCTACAGCAGTCTGGACATGTGGCAGTCAGGATCGGGCAGTGTAACAATTTGCAAGACTTTTGTCTGTGATGACTTGGAAGACAGCAAATGCTGCTAGTAAACTTTTCATTTGGCTAAAGAATATGTTCAGAGTGTCAGTTTGTTGATCCTAAATGCAGATGATGGGGAATAACAAGAGAGAGTTGAGGAGAAAAAAAAAAGCAGTGGTTTAATTTGGAAGAAGAATGTAGAGAAAATACAAAGGTTCCAAGCTTTCTCAGCTTAGAAAGTATTATCCCTGATCTCTGTAGCCAGTAAGAGAGTCTCAAAACAGAATGAAGCTGGGGTAGCACCTAATTAAGGGGATAGCTGGGACATTAGTGCCCTTCAGACTCTCTCAGTAGACAAAGAACATTATTCCACTCTGCCTGACTTATGACCCGAAGTAGAAAGGCACTTGTTTCAGAACCAATTATAAATGTGTCTTTTGCCACAGTGAATAGACTTGTAACAGGTACAGGAAATCCACACAAATTTCAAGGAAGTTTTACTAGCAAAAGCCTGCTGGTTTAGACTGAGAGGAAAAGAGGCCATACAAAAAAGAGAAATGGCTCAGGGCTCTCTGTTGAGTAAGAGACCAAGAAAGCTACTCAGCTGCAAAATGCAACATTTTGTTTTCTTTTTTCTTCTTCTTTTTTGCAGTACTGGGGATTGAAGCATTGTACATTCACAGCCTTTCTTATTTCTTATTTTGGGACAGGGAAAGGAGTAATGATTAGAAATGGACTGTGGTGGCTTCTGAAGGTCTGGTAATGATCTACTTTTATTTTATTTTATTTTTTTGACTCAGGGTCTCGGTTTGTAGTTCAGGCTGGCCCTATGCTCATTATGTAGCCCAGGCAAACCTCTAACTCAGCAATCCTCCTGCCTCTGCCTCTGAGTGCTGGGATTACAGGCATGAGCCACCACACCCAGCATTGTGGTATGCTGTACTGATTGCTGGTAGGTGTGAGTCACCATGCCCAGTATTGTATGTGGTTACCAGGGATTGAACCAGGGATCTTGCACTTACTAGGCTGGCCCCGGAATCACTGAGCTAAATCTCTAGCCCAGTGATCTATTTTTTATAGCAAGATATTAACTGGGACATTTTAGGCATACATAATGATAACACTCATAGGGAATTTGTACATGTCCAACCCCTTTTTTTCCATTCCTGTCTCCCTGTATGGGTTAGATTATACATTTGCTCATTTTGTTTAAAGCTATCGATCTTTCTCTTTTATGTTTGGGTTTTTGAGACAGTGTCTTGCTATGTAGCCCAGACTGGCCTCAAACTTGAGGGGATCCTCTTGCCTCAGCCTCCTGAGTGCTGGCATTACAGGCCTCTACCACCATTTCTGGCAATCTGTTGATCTTTCAACTATGATTTGCACTCATTTGTATATATAATACACTCCAATGAAAACATTTTTTAAAAAGAGGATCTTGACAGGATAAAATTAGTATTTTTTCCCCCAAAACCAGTGATGCTCCAATTTATACATCATAGTGTATTCAGGAAGGAAATAACTCTTGTCAAATATTTTTTTCTGGAGACAGCTCTTATTTCTCCTGTACCCAAATCCTGTTTTTACTTTAGTAATATAGCACATGGTACATGAGTGGCAACCTTTAGTAATTTTTATGTTATGAATCTCAGGAGAAGAGAACACATTTGCCACAGATGATTTTGTATGAAGTCATCTTGTAGCCAGAGCAGAAGTGGTGGGAGGAAACTGCAGAAGATGAAGATGGAATAAATTGTGGCCTGATGATGAATTTTTTTTTGGTACCAGGGATGGAACTCAGGACCTCGCATGTGGGAGGCAGGCACAGTGCCACTGAGCTAAACCCCCAGCCCCATTATGAAATATCTTGAAAGTATGTAAGATTTTACACTTTATTTTTGTTTTATTTTATTTTATTTTATTTTATTTTATTTTATTTTATTTTATTTTATTTTATTTTATTTTATTTTATTTTATTTTATTTTATTTTATTTTATTTTATTTTATTTTATTTTATTTTTTGAGACAGGGTCTCGCTTTGTAGTTCAGGCTGACCCTGAGCTCACTATGTAGCCCAGGCAAGCCTTGAACTCAGCAATCCTCCTGTCTCTGCCTCCCGAATGCTGGGATTACAGGTGTGAGCCACCACCCCTGGCACTGTGGTATGTGGTACTGATTGCTGGTGCGTGAGTCACCATGCCTTGTATTGTTGTGTATGGTTACTGGGGATGAAACCAGGGACCTTGCGCTTGCTAGGCAGGCACCGGAACCACTGAGCCAAATCTCTGGCCCCTACACTTTATTTTTATGCATTAAAATAACCCAATCACATCGCTATTTTAAGAGATCTCTATTTAAAAAGGCACAAGAGAGTTCTCTGATCTCTTTAAAAATGCCTCCAAGCAAAAGTAAACGGGGCGGGGGGGGGGGGCGGAGCACTATAATCCCAACTTCTAGAGAGGCTGAGGCAGGAGGATCCCACGTTTGAGTGGGTACTTGGGGAGATTCTCTTTCAAAGTAAAATGAAAAAGGTCCCCAGGTATAACTCAGTGCTCCCTGGTTCCAGGCTCCACCGCCAGCTCCTCCCCCCAGAAGCTGTATTTGCACAGACTCGGGAGCATCAGTCCAGCCGAGCCAGCGGCAGGGGAGGCGTTGGGCAATCCAGGGCCAGCGGGTTGGGGCTGGAGGTGGAGAAAAACTGGCGCAGATCTCTGGGGAGTGAGCGGAGCGGAGCCGGAAGCCCTCAGTCGGACGAAGGGACCGCGCAGACTTGCCTGTGCGCTGAGAGCAGTTTGCAAGAGCCCTCGGGAGAACCCTGCGTTTCCGCAGCACCGAAGCCAGCTGTCTGCTCGCGCTGGGGAGAAGCAGACACTGAAATAAGGCACCCGAACCCCCAGCCCCCCCGAGCCCTGAGTCACGGAGCGACACCTGGGACCTTAGAGGCCTCTGATCGCACTAGAATGACCCTAGCAGAAAGCCTGAGACTGGGAGGAAGACAGAGTGGGCGAAAGTGCTGCTCCGGAAAGTGTTGCCTTGGGGCACCCGACAGCTGTGCTCAAACCCAGCCCTAGAGGACACTGAACAAAATCCGGGGATGGTGGTGACTACCTCTCATCCCAGCAGTTCGGGGGCTGAGGCAGGAGAGTTGACATTTTAAACCCAAACTGGGAAATGTAGCAATTTAGGGAGATGCTGTCTCAAAAAATAAACCAGGTGTGGTGGCACTCCTGTCATCCCTGCACTTGGGAGGCTGAAGCAGGAGGATATACCTTCCGGGTCAGTTTGGGTTCCACAGTGATTTCAAGGCCAGCCTAGACTGACCAAGACCTTGTCTCCAAATTAACATAAAAATTAAAGTTAAAAAGGGCTGTAGCTGTAGCTGTGTGTGAAGGTCCTACTCCAGTAGAGCCAAAAGGAACAAAACAACAAATAGAAATATATTTAAATACAAAAAACTAAAAAAACCGAAATTACCACTTGATTCAGTTGTATCTGTAAAACTAACTCAAAATAGAGGAAATTCAGGAAAAACAGTAGGACAGAAAGAAGAAACTCCATAAACTATCAGATGGAGAAAAAATATTTGCTCTTATAGAAGGAAAAGCCTCAATAAAAGCTGCTCCAAGGAGCGCACAGCTGCTACAGAGAAAAGCAAATACAGTGGGACCTCAACGAGCAGGTTTACAACAGCGATATTTAAGTATAGCTGTGAGGTGGGATCATAATATACAGTAATGTTTACATTCTAATAAATTATTAGCTTACCCCTCCTCAAAGTACTCCCCTGCTTGGATCAGTTCATCCTTTGCCCGCTTTCTGACATGAAGTCCGGCACAGTCTTGTTTTTAGTTGTGCTGTTGTGGCTGCCTCTGTGTTTTGGATCAGTTTAAAATATTTACCTTTCATGGTCATTTTGATTTGGGGAGGAGCCCGAAGCCACACAGTGCTAGATCTGGTGACTGAGGTGAATGAGGACTCAACGTCACGTTTTTATGCGCTGTCTTTCTATTGGATGGACTCAGCAGCAGATTGACTATTTTTTGTCTTTTTAATTTGTATTAGTATGTATTTGCAGTACATAGTGATTACATTCATTGCAGGGAGTTGGAAATATACCTAACATTTCAACCCTTTTACTTCTCCTTCCTCTCCTCTCCCTAACCTTCCCTTCATTCCTTGGCCTCCTTCCTGTTTGCAAAATATCCATCTCCTTGTTTCCTGTGATCTGCCTTTTGCTTAGCCTGTTAAATTAAGTATTCTATAGGTAAGAGAAACCATGCAGTATTTAAGACTGTGGGTCTGTAGTACATCCATTGTGATCTTAAGGTACATCTGTTTTCCTACAAATGAATCAAGTTTATGCTTCGTTATGGCAGAGTGGTATTCCATTGTGTGCAAATATGCACCACCTTCTCTTTATCACTTGTCTGGACACATAGGGCGCTTCCAAGAGTAGCTACTGTAAACTGTGCTGCTATAGACAGGGGTGTGCGTATATCACTGCAGTATGATTTCTTTAGCTCTTTTGGGAAGACACCTTGGCAGGGAATAGCTGGGTCATCAGATGGAATTTCTAGTTTAATTTTGTGAGGAATCCCTGTTCTCATTCCACAGTGGTTGTACTGGTTTACACTCCCACTGACAGTGGGTTTTGTCATTATCTGTATCATTTTTGGGGGGTGGCTTTCACAGTGTAGTTCAGAGCAAACTCGGATTTGTAAACCTTCTGCCTCAATCTTCTGTGTGCTGGGATTAGACATGTGTGCCACCACACCCAGCTTCATCTTTTTAAATTTGTTTGGTGAAAGCAGAGCTGCCCTTTCCTTCATTGTTTATTTATTTCTTTCATTTAATCTTTATTCTATTGTGTGATTTCTGCTTCTATGAAAAGAACAGGAAGGTTTGGAGGTAGAGAAGGGGAATGGGAAAAAATGAGAATCAAGATGTGTCATGTACTGGTACAAATTCTCAATGCTGAATGTGATCATAATGTATATATAAAATGTACCAATAAAATCAACTTAGAAGAAAGAAAAAGAATGTATGTAAATAACAGCACAAGGCAAAGAAGAAGGAGAAGGAGAAGGAGAAGCAGAAGGAGGCTTGGAGGGAAAGAAAGCCACCAACTAGAAAAAATGTGTTACAAATCCCAGAAACTTGACAAAACATTGGTTTTCTGTGTCTTTTACTCACATGATGAGCCGCAGATGCCTAGAGATCTTTCCAAGCTTCGTAGGGATCCATGGGGTTATTTGTAGGGTTCTTGAAAATGCTGCTAGAAATGAGGTTTTATGTTTTGGCTTCTACTTTTCTAAAAATGTACCCACGTGTGTCAGCTCTTTCTCTCTTCCCACCTCCGGTGCAGGGTAATGACGGCAGAATTTCAGATCGTGTCTCTCAGGGTTTGTGGAAGTTTTTAGTAAAAGAATGACTTACAGAATTGTGGGCAGAGTGATGGAAAACCAAAAAAGACATATTAAGGGGTTTGGGATGGAAAGAGTAGGAAGTTGCCACCGTCCCCACGCTGGAAGAGGCCAGCACCCCACAGAATAGCCAGAAAATATGCATCTTTTACATGAGAGTGCTATAAAGGAGTGGGGCCCCCGGGACTCAAAACCTTTGTGATGACCACACAGCATAGAAGGTGGGGAAAGAAACAGCCTGACCCTGCATTCTGATTCGTGAAGGAGGTGGGGACAGGAAGAAGAAACACAGTGCCCAGGTCTGGAGGGATTTAAGAGTGGGGATGAATTTAAAATCTTTTTTATTTTTTATTTTTTGAGATATGGTCTTGCTATGAAGTCCAGGTTGGCCTGGAACTGGAAGTCCTCCTCTTGCTTCAGCCTCTTGACTACAAGCACCACCACTCCCGGCTAAAATTTTAGTATAAAGGCATTAAGGGTCTGGTGGCTGGGTGGCTGAGATAACTGAAAGGAATGTGACATCGGCATCAGATTTTGTAAATCAATATAAGTTGAATTGTGTAAGTGGATTCTGAGTTTTGCAACAAAATTTGCCCCGTAAGAGAGAGAAATGCCCCCCCCCCAAATTACTCACCCCTGGAGCAACATCTGAGTGTCTGTGCTGACGGCTTTGTGGTGAGATGCCCTTTAGTCTACTGCTGTCTTTCTCCTCTTTGCCACCAATGACACGGTTTTGATCGAGGCCTCCTGGCTGAATGAGTCGATGGGTTAAAAGCTTAAATCTTATACTTGGGTTCAAACCTTTTCTTTCTCAACCCACGGAGCAGCTGCATCCCTTGGATCTTATGTAGGACTGGAAAGATATTTTTCTATTTTAATGCATTGATTGGATGCAGTTTTAAGCTCTGTGTGAGCAGACTTCTTTGTAGCCAATGATGAAAGTGATATTGACCCTGCCTGTGAGATGGGAGCCTGGTTTCTTTGCTGGAGCTTGAAGAGAGGAGGCTGCAATCAGGTACATTGTAAGAGGTCAGTTTTACCCACAAAAAAGGGTGGAAAACATTTGCATCCTCTCCTTGAGTTCAAAACATAGATCTGATTTTATGTCCTGCCACTGGAATAATCTCCGGTGGCCCAAAATATGCAAAAGGACTGTCCTTTAGGGCTTCTATTAACTACTGTAGACAGACTATTTCCAATGTGGATAGAAAGGTAGAAAAAAATCTATGAAAGTACCTGTTTCTTCCTGTCATGCTTGATCTGAATGAGACCTTCATGGCAAACATGTCATTCTCTGAAAGCAATAGCCTCTTCTCAGTAAACAGGAGGGACAGCCACAACAAAAACTCAGGACGAAGTATTTAATCTCCTTGGTCCTCAGGAGTCCAGAATTCTCTGCATACCTGTGCTGACTGTCCTTGGACACTCAGTCGTAAACATTTGACTCCAGATTTTTTAAAAAAAGAAAACTGGATTTATTGGTATATTTTAGGAATACACGATGATCACATTCCTCATTGAGAATTTGTATTGTACATGTTATACTTTTATTCTCTCTCTTTTTGTTTTTCTTTGAGATAGGGTCTCACTTTGTATTCAGGCTAGGCCTGAGCTCACTATGTAGCCCAGGCAAGCCTTGAACTCAGCAATCTTCCTGCCTCTGGCTCCTGAGTGCTGGGATTGTAGGATGAACCACCACGTCCAGCATTGTGTGGGCCTGAGTCACCATGCATGGCATTGTGGTATGTGGTTACTGGGGATGGATTCGGGATCTTGTGCTTGGGAGGCAGATGCCACAACCACTGAGCTGAATCCTCAACCCTCGATTCTCATTTTTTTCCATTCTCCTTCCCTTCCTTAAACCTCCACCTCCCCATATATGTAAGCTTTATTTCTGTTTTTTCCTTTTTATCATGAAATTTTTCTTTCCCTTCTTTGCTTTCCTCATCCCCACCCAGTTCCCCTTTCCTTTTGAGCATTTTTTTTTGGAGACAGGGTCTCGCTTTGTAGTTCAGACTGGCCCTGAGCTCACTGTGTGGTCCAGGCAAGCCTCAAACTCAGCAATCCTCCTGTCTCTGCTTCCCAAGTGCTGGGATAACAGGTGTGAGCCACCATGCCTGGCACTGTGATATGTGGTATTGATTGCTGGTGGGCGTGAGTCACCATGGCCAACATTGTATGTGATTACTGGGGATCGAACTCAGGATCTTGCGCTTGGGTTTGCAAGGCAGGTGCCAGAACCTAAATCTCCAGCCCCGAGCATTTTCTATTTCACAATGCCGGACACACATTTTGGACTTCATTCACATCTTCAGATTCTCATGCTAGAGACATGATATGATATTTATATATTTGTGTCCTATTTACTTCACTTATGAGTATGGCCTCAAGATGCATTCATTTAGCTATGAATGTCTCTAATTTATCATTTTTAATGGCTGAGTCATATGCTATTTCATTTTTAAACAGTGTTTCACATCTTCTTTATCCAGTCTCCAGTTGATGGGCATTTGGGCTGTTTCCAAGATTTTGCCATTACAAACAGTTCACTATAAACATGGATGCGCATATGTCACTGAAGTATGTTGCTTTTTATTCTTTTGTGTGTATATCTAGCAGGCAAATAGCAGGATCAAATGGGACCTCTGATTGTAGTTTTCTGAAGAATCTCCACACTGATGTCCACAGTGGTTGTACCAGTCTACATCCCACCAACAGTGCACAAGTTTCCTTTCTTCCCACAGCCTCACCAGCACTTATTATTATTATTATTATTATTATTATTTTTTGCTTTTTGAGACAGGGTCTCGCTTTGTAGTTCAGGCTGGCCCTGAGCTCACTATGGTGCCCAGGCAAGCCGCCGCGAACTCAGCAATCCTCCTGTCCCTGCCTCCCGAGTGCTGGGATTACAAGAGTGAGCCACCACGTCTGGCATTGTAGTATGTGGTGTTGATTGTTGGTGGGTGTGTCTCCATGCCCAGCATTATATGTGGTTACCAGGGATTGAACTCAGGACCTTGTGCTTGTGAGGCAGGCGCTGGAACCACTGAGCTAACCCTCCAGCCCACCAGCACTTATTATTGATTTTGTGATAGCAGCCGTTTTATGTGGAATAAGGTGAAATCTGTCCTGTACTATTTTTACCTGCATCTCTCAAATGATCAGTGATGTTGAACATTTTTTCATATGTTTCTTTGCTGCTTTTACTTCATCTGAAAAATGTCTGTTCATTTTAGATGACCACTTTTGAATTGGGTCTTCAAATTTGGGGAGGGGTCTGATTTTTTTAGTTCTTTATATATTCCAGATAGTAAACCTTTGTCTAATCAACAGCTGGTAAATTTTTTTTCCCACATTGTAGGTTTCTCTCTGTCAGCAGTTTCTCTTGCTGCACAGAAGCTTTTCAATTAAATGAGTTCCCTGTTGTTAATTCTTTCTGCTAGTCTCAGTGCTACCAAGGTTTTGTTCATAAAGTCTTGCCCTAAGCCAGTGGCTCCAGGAATTCTACCTACCCTATCTTCCAGCGGTTTAGTGTTTCTGTTTTAATATTTAGATATTTAATCCACTTCAGTTTCAGTTTAGTGCATGGTGAAAGATGTAGGTCTAGTTTTAATCTTTGGCAGATTGAAACCCAGTTTTTCCAGCACCATTTGTTAAAGAGGCTATCTTTCCTCCATTGAGGATGTTTCGCTCCTGTGTCAAAGATGAGGTGGCTTAGTGTGTCTGGAGTTTTTGCATCTTCTAATCTATTCCATTGGTCCTTAGGTCTGTTTTTTTGCTAGTACTATTCTGTTTTTATCACAATGGCTTTGTAGTATAGTTTCAAGGTGGGGATTGTGATACCTCCTGCCATGTTTTTATTGCCTAGAATTGGTTTTCCTATTTTAAGTATCTTCTGAATCCAGATTAATTTTGGATTATTTTTTTCTAGTTCTGTGAAATTTGCTGCTGAGGTTTCAATCAAGATTGCATTAAATCTATGTGGTAATTTTCTAATATGGCCATTTTGACAATACTGGTTCTTCCTACCCAGGAACAAGCAATGTCTTTCCATTTTATGATGTCTTCTTCTATTTCCTTTTACAGAGTGCTGTATTTTTCAGAGATCTTTCACTTCCTTTGTTTGATTGATTTCTACATATTCCATTTTTGGGGGATGCTATTGTGAAAGGAATTGTTTCCACAATTTCTCTCTCAATTAGTCTGTTATTTGTGTATAGAAAGGCTATTGATTTGGAGCATTGACCTTGTACCTAGTTATTATGTTGAATCTGGCAATTAAGTCAAACACTGTTTTGGCTAAATTTTTGGGATCTTCTGTATAGAGTATCATATCATCACCGAATAGTGACAGCTTAACTTCCTTCCCTATCTTTATTTCTTTTATTGCTTTTTCTTGTCTAATTGCTGTGGCTAATGTTCCCACAACTGTATTGAACAGGAGTGGTGATTGTGCACGTCCTTGTCTTGTTCCTGATTTTAGTGTGAAACATTTCCAGTTTTGACCATTTAGTATGATGCTGGCTGTTGTTTTTTTAATACATAGCTTTTATCAGATTGAGATAAAGACCATCTATTCCAGTTTTATGTAGAGTTTTTATCATGAATGGGTAACAGATTTTGTTGAATGCTTTTTTTTGCATCTATTGAGATGACCATATGTTTTGTTTTTGACTCTTAACATAGTGTGTTATGTTTATTGATTTATGTATGTTGGACCCTCCTTGCATCCCTGGTATGAATTCAGCTTGGTCAGGGTATATGATCTTCTTGATAATCCTCTATATTTTATTTGCTAGTATCTTTTTTTTTTTTTTTCAGTACTGGGGATTGAACTCGGGCCCTTGAGGTAGGTGTGGTAGCACTTGAGCTAAATACCTGGATCCCTTGCCAGTATTTTATTGAGGATTTTTGCTTCTATATTTATTAGGGAGATTGGCCTGTAGTACCCTTGCTTACTTGGGTCTTTCCTTTTGGGATTAAGGTAATAGTTGCTTCAAGGGTGAATTTGGGAGTCTTGTGTCCCTTTCAATTTCAGTAAAGAGTTTGAGAAAACAGTGGCATGAGCTCCTCTCTAAATTTCTTGTAGAATTCCACAGTGAAGCCATCATGATCAGGACTTTTCTTTGTTTAAATACATTTTCAATTTCACTGATTGATATTGGGGTGGTTAGCATTTTTATATGTTCTTCTTTCAACTTTGGAAATTCATATGTGTCTAAGAATCTGTTCATTTCCTTCTGCGTTTTCCATCTTATTGAAATACAGGTTTTCAAAGTAAGTGTTGACTATCCTCTGGACTTCTGCTAGATATGTTGTGGTTTCACCCTTTTCATTTCTAATTGCATGGATTTGAGCCTTTCCTTTTTTGCGAAGGTTGGCTAAGGATTTGTTGATTTGTTTATTCTTTCAAAGAACCAACTCTTTGACTTACTGATTTTTTTTGTATTGTTCTCTTAGTCTCTGTTGCATTAATTTCTGCTCTCATCTTTATTATTTCCTCCCTTGTATAAGCTTTGGGGTTGTCTTGCTCTTTTTTTTCTAGGAGTTTGAGGCTCAGCATGATGTCATTTGAGTTTGCTCTGTTTTCCTAGTATGGGCATCCACTACTCTGAATTTTCCTTATAGAACTGCTTTCCCATAGATTGCTGTATGTTTTACTGGCATTATTGTTTAATTGTAGACACTAATTTCTTCTTTAATTTATTTTGTGACCTATTGGTTGCTCAAAAGAGTGCTATTCAATTTCTATGTGTTTATGAAATTCTTGGAATTTCTTTGGCTATTGATCTCCAGTTTCAAGGCACTGTGGTCTGACAGTATATAAGGAATGACTTCAGTTCCTTTGCATTTACTTGAATATGTCCTGTGAACTAGCATGTGGTCTATTATGGAGAATGACCTGTGTGCAACTGAGAAGAATGCGTATTTTGATTTTGTTCGGTACAATATTCTGTAGATGTCCCCCTAAATCCATTTGTTCAAAAGTTTGGTTCAGTTCTAGCATTTAATTATTGATATTTTGTCTAGTTGATCTGTCAATTTGTGACAGTTGGGTGTTGAGGTCCCCCACTACTACTGTATCAGTGCTTATTTGGCTTTCCATGTCCATTAATATTTGTTTTATATAGTTGGGTGCACTAGAATTTGGTGGATAAACATTTACGAATGTTATCTCTTCCTCTTGGATATAGTCCCCTTCTTTGTCTCTTCATTAGTTTTGGATTGAAATGTACTTTATGTGCACATAAGATAGCCACTTCTGTTTTTTTGCAGTTTCCTATCATATGGAGAAACGTTTTCCTTTCCTTTTCTTTCAGTCTATGGATTTCTTTTGAATTAAGCGTGCTTCTTGAATACAGCATATTGTTGGATCTTGCTTCTTAATCCATTCTGCCAGTGTCTTTCTTTTAATTGCTGAGTTGAGGCCATTAACATTGATGGTTATAACTGGTATGTGCTGAATTATCTTTGTCATATTTTCCTGTTGTTGGGTCATTTATTGTTATTATTAAAAATTTTTCCCCTTTCTATTTAATTTCTTACCTTGGCTAATGGCTTCATTCTATTAGGCCTCATGTAATTGTGACCTTCATTGTCTTTACCTAGGATATTGTTTAGTATCTTTTATAACACAGGTTACATGAAACATGAAGTTTCTCAGGTGTTCTTTGTCGTGGAAGTATCTTTTTTTCTAATCAATTTTGAAAGGTAGTTTTGCAGAATACTTCAATCTAGGTTGGAGGTTGTTTTCTTTTAGGGCTTGAAATACTTTGCTCCAGGCTCTCCTTGACTTGAGGGTTGTGTTGAAAAGACTGCTATGATTCTGATTAGTTTTCTTTGTATGTGATTTGTTTCATTTCTCTAACTGCTTTCAATGTTTTGTTCTTCTTCTGGTTTCTGGTATGTTGACTTTGTATGCCTAGGTGTGGATTTTTTTTTAATCATGGTTAGCTGGAGTCCTATAGGCCTCAATTATCTGCATGTCAAATTTTTTTCTCCTGCTTGGGAAGTTTTCTGCCATTACATCTGGGAACAGTTCTTTTTTTTTTTTTTGAGACAGGGTCTCGCTTTGTAGTTCGGGCTGGCTCTGGGCTCACTATGTAGCCTAGGCAAGCTTCGAACTCAGCAATCCTCCTGCCTCTGCCTCCCGAGTGCTGGGATTACAGGCGTGAGCCACCACGCCTGGCACTGTGGTATGTGGTATTGATTGCTGGTGGGTGTGAGTCTCCACGCCCAGCATTGTATGTGGTTTCCTGGGATCGAACTCAGGACCTTGCGCTTGCGAGACAGGCGCCGGAACCACTGAGCTAACCCTCCGGCCCTGGGAACAGTTTTTTTTTTAAATACCATTTGCATTCTCTCCGATTTCTTTGTTGACTCTGATCAGTTTTATGTTATTCTTTGCATCACATACCACTTTGCTGGACGGATTTCTCATCATTACTATCACTACTCTTTTACTATCATTAAGAAATCTTTCCAGGGGGCCAGAGGGTTAGCTCAGTGGTTCTGGCACCTGCCTAGAAAGTGCAAGGTCCTGAGTTCGATCCCCAGTAACCACATACAATGCTGGGCGTGGAGACTCACGCCCACCAGCAATCAATACCACATACCACAGTGCCGGGCATGGTGGCTCATGCCTGTAATCCCAGCACTCGGGAGGCAGAGGCAGGAGGATTTGCTGAGTTCCAGGCTAGCCTGGGCTACATAGTGAGCTCAGAGCCAGCCTGAATTACAAAGCAAGACCCTGTCTCAAAAAAGAAAAAAAAAAGAAATCTTTCCTTGCGCCAGAGATTTAGCTCAGTGGTTCCTGCGCCTGCCTTGCAAGTGCAAGGTCCTGAGTTCGATCCCTGGTAACCACATACAATGCTTGGTGTGGTGACTCATGCCCACCAGCAATCAGTACCACATACCACAGTGCTGGGTGTGGTGGCTCATGCCTGTAATCCTAGTACTCGGAGGCTGAGACAGGAGGATTGCTGAGTTCCAGATTTGCCTGGGCTACATAGTGAGTTGAGGGCCAGCCTGAACTACAAAGGGAGACCCTGTCTCAAAAAAAAAACAAGAAAGAACTCTTTCCTTTCCTAGTCACTAACTGCGATCCTGTCTTCTATGTCTGAAATTATGTCTTTGCATTTGTTAGTTCCACTGGGTAAATTTTTCAATAAGTTTTATAATCTCTTGAATTTCCATTTGAATGTGTTTACTGGGTTCCACTTGTTTTCTATGCTAGGATTCCATTATGTCCTCTATTTTTTAATCTGTGTCTTTCACCATGGTCACTATCTCTGTTGTTATCTCTGTTGTTTCTTTTTTCATTTTTTCTAGATCCTCTTGCTACCAGCTCAGGGAATCCAGGAGGTTGAGTTTCAGGTTGGTCCATTTCATTGCTTCCTAAATTTCTCTTTGGGGAATCTAGAATTCTGGGTTTGGGTCTTATTTGAGTGTTTTCTTATTTCTATTTTTGTTGTTGTTGTTGCTGTTTTTGGTTTAATTCCTGGGTTGCTGCCTAGAAAATGCTTATTGCAAGTAACTTTCTTACTAATATTTAGAACTCTTATGAAATGACTATTTCCTGGGTCATCTTCTTGGTATTATTGGGCCTTAGGCCTTGAGTCTGTAATGGCCTTAAGGCAATATCAATTCTGGAACAGCAAGAAAGATATTTGGACAGAACAATCACATCAGTAGCCACTATAGTCTGGTGCGTCTCTATTGCAAAGACTTTCTTCTCTCTTCCAGTGGACTTCAAGTTTCATGGAGGAGCCTGGCCAAGGCTGTCTCTTTGCTATTCACCATTGCTCTATTTTCTGGAGTTTGGCTTTAATGGCCCCAAAGGGCTGTGGTGGGGAGATCCAGATCCCTGAAAAGCCAGGGTGGGTGGCTGTGGCCCAAGGTGGAAGAACTGGGCCTGGTGCCTTTGTTAGGGTCCAACAAGATCTGCTGGGCCCACTGATGTGTAGAGGTCAGGGCGGCATGGCTGGCCTCTGTAAATGTCCTAGCCAAACTGCTGGCCCCACTTACTGCACTATGAATAGCAGCACAATGGTCAGGCTTCCTCCTTACTCATGGTCCAGTGAGAACTGTGGGGCCAACCACTGTGTGGAGGTTAGGGCAGAGCTGTTGGGCTTCTGCGAATGTCTGAGCTGAAACACAGGCCCTACTCACTGAATGACAAACTCTCCACTCCAGTTTATAGTCCCCTTTTCAAGCCCTACATACAATTAATTTCTCTCCTAGCTAGCTGCTATCTTTCCTGATGTCAGCCCATCTACACACAGATGAAGTAAATTTGGCTCTTCCCCACTAACTGCTAACATCTGCACTGATTTTAGTCTTTTTACACCTGGACAGGAAGAAAGCTTTTTCTTATACAAAGCTTGTGTCTGGGGCTGGAGATTTAGCCCAAGTGGTGCTGTGCTTACTTTGGAAGTTTGATCTCCAGTTACACACACACACACACACACACACACACACACACACACACACAGCCTGTGTCCAGGTGGCCTCTCACATGCCATTTACTTCCTACATAGAATATTTTTGTTGTATTTGTCCTTTTGTTCTTATAACACATGGAAACATTACAATCAGCTCATGACACCTGACTTCATGTCCTATTTCATTTAGGTTCCCAGCATCACTTTTATGAGTTTTGTGGGTATCCCTTCAGTTAATTTAAGATTTCTTTTCATATGTATCTACAAGTAATGTATACCGCTGTTTTGGGAGCAGGCTGTTGCTTACAGTATCTACAAATCATGTCATACTAAGTGAGGAGTTGAGGGCATGGCAAAGCTGGCTGAGGAAGTAGGCCTGATCTGTTAATTGCTTGATCCCAGATACATGCACAGACTAGTTCCTGAAGCCCTACCCATGGACTCCTCAAGAGAACTCCATGACCTAGGCCTGACCTCAGCCTGGGGCCTGGGATTCCAGCAGCGCCTGTGAGCACCCGCGTGTGGATGTCCTCTCAGATTTGGGCCTCATAAGGAGAAGTGCCACGACAAGAACCTGCCATCATAACTTCCCCACGATGGCCCGAGCTGCATGATGCTGCATGTACTTTTATCTTTGCTCTCACCCTCCTTTTCTTTTTATTCTGCCCAAGCTTGCTTTGCAGAGCCAGCTTCTCTCCCACTCTTCACTTTCACTTTCTTTTTTTTTTTTTGAGACAGGGTCCCGCTTTGTAGTTCAGGCTGGCCCTCAGCTCACTATGTAGCCCAGGCAAGCCTGGAACTCAGCAATCCTCCTGCCTCTGCCTCCTGAGTGCTGGGATGACAGGCCTGAGCCATCAGGCCCGGCACTGTGGTATGTGGTATTGATTGCTGGTGGGTGTGAGTCACCACCCCCAGCATTGTATGTGGTTAGCAGGGATCGAACTCAGGACCTTGCGTTTGCGAGGCAGGCACTAGAACCACTGAGCTAAATCTCTGGCTCACTTTCACTTTCTTGAATAAACTTTGTTATTGCTTTCTTTGCTCATTTCATCCAATTCGTTGTTCGACACAAGAAGAACCTGGACTCTAATGCCAGGGGGAAGGGTGAGCAGCCCTGCACTTTGCAGCCTTTAGTTGGTGAGCCACTTTTAGAAGTAGGCTACTGGCTAACAGAATGATCTACCTGTTGCTTTTCCAGCCAACATTGTTTTTCAAACATATCCATATTCATGCAGATAGATCAAATACTTATTTTTTTTTCTCAGTACTGGAGTTTGAACCCCAAACCTTCAATTGTCCTACATCCCCAGCCCCACCTCCATTATTAGGTCTCTGTAAATTGCTAAGTTGCCCAGGCTGGACTCAAACTTGAGGTCCTCCTGCCTCACTTCCCTGGGTGCTGGGATTGCAGGTGTGCACCACCATGCCTGACTTAGTTCATTGTTTCTTACACCTGTACGATGTATTCTATTTGTTAAATTTTGTTATTACTTCAAGCTCTTATTATAAATGATCCCAAATGCACATCCTTGTCTCCGTGTGCATATGTGTGGCAGCTTCTCTGTGTTACATACCAGAAATAGAACAGCTAGATTGTAGAGTATGCACATTTTCAAATTTTAGAGGTTACCAAAAATCACTATGCCAAGTTACCCTTTCACCAGAGATAGCTTAGGCCACTAGTACTCCCCCCTCCCCAAGTGGTAATAAGCAAGGCGGTGGCCAGGGCTCCCCGGGGGGGTCACCCCTATCTGCTCCCCACCTGCTACTGCAGGAGATTGGTCCCTTGACACAGCGACTTATTCATGCATACCAGCAAACCCAGGAGGCGGGAAAGCCTGGTGCGAGTACAGCGGCCCTGGGCTGTGACCCCATCAGAAGTGGCCACATCTGGGATTCTGTCCATTTGAAGCTGGGTCCCAGTTCCGGCCCATGAATGTGGTGGTGGGGGACCACTGAGAGCCAGTTCAGGGCTGCTATCAGTGGCAGCGGAATTAGTTCTATTTTAAATTTAAAGTTTATAAGCTTGAAATGTTAATTTTTTTACCATTTGGATGAAATCAAATGGCAATTTATTTATTTAGTTTTTGAGACAGGTCTTACTTTGTAGCCTAGGCTGGCCCTGAACTCACTGTGTAACCCAGGCTGGCCTTGAACTCATAGCAGTTCTCCTACCTCTGCCTCACAAGTGCTGGCATTACAGGCATGAGCCACCATGCCTGGCCTAAATGGCATTTTAAAAGGATGCCATATATTGTGTGGCAACAAAATCATCCAAACACTTGTTAAAAATAGCAAAGGAGACTTGATTCAAGACCAGAGCAGGGACATAGGATTTACTGTCAATGGGTGAAGTTCAGGGCATGGTGAGGTCTTGGTTAGGTACGTAGGGGTGAAGGGGAGGAAGCAGTTAGCTTCCAAGGTGGGGCCAGGAGTTTAGATTATCAGAATGGGGGGAATGCTTTTGAATCACAGTCTTGGTATGTAGTCCAGGCTGGCCTTGAACTCACTATGTAGCCCAGGCTGAGACCTTCTGCCTTAGCCTTCCAAGTGCTGGGATTACAGGCAGGTGCCATCATGCCTAGCTGGGATGGGGGTGGGGTTTCCTTGATGAACTGGCTGAGCAAGAGTCTTTGCTAAACCTGGGCTCAGCAGGCCAAGGCCAAGGTCCAGAGAAGCCTTGAGCTCAGTTGAGGGTGCCTGAGGTTTGCTTCAGGACAGAGTTGGTTCCAGCTTTCTCTGCCAACCTCTAGGTGTCTCAGATCCTGGGACCAGCAAGTAATGTGATTTCCACATTCGAGGATGAGGCTGCTGTCCCAAAGGCCTGCTGTCCTCCTGCGAGGGGCTTCAGCAGAGCTGAAGAAAGGGCACATGAGCAGCCAGGAGGAAGACTGCGTGGGAAGCCAGGACGGAAGCCTCGGAGAACTGCTTTGGTCTGCACTGATTTGGGACTTCCGGCCTCCAGAATTCTGAGAAATAAATGTGTGTGTTCAAACTGCCTGTTTGGGGCATTTTGTTATAGCAGGCAGCTGACTGAGACATTCACCTTTCCCTGCCTTCCTCTGCCCTCTTCCCTATCCTCTGTCTGAGTCTTCCTTTGTATCCCAGGCTTGCTACAATAGCCTGGACCAGCCTCATACTTGAGATCCTCCTGCCTTGGCCTCCCAAGTGCTGGGGTTACGGGTGCATGTCACAACACCCGGCTAGCTTTAGCTGTTTCTCCTGGCACTGATCCCATTCTGTATTTTTTGAATAACATATATGGTGTCTTTTGGCTCATTAGCTTCCAACACTATAAATCTCCTAGTGGTGGGTATGTATATGGCCTGGGTAGATTGCTTCTCCTCCCACAACTCCTGGAGTTGCTGTGTAATTCTTGGCTAAGCCAGTATACTTGTTATTGATGTTGTTTTTTGAATTACGGGGAACACTCAGAACAAGAGTACTTGGTGTGAACAGGGTAAGTTGCTCATGTGAGAGAGGTGGTCAGCTCCATCCTGAGACTAGAATGTGGGTGCAGTGAGTGGGAGTGGCTGAGTTCATGCTGTTCATTGCCTTTTCTGTCAGGTCCCGAGCTGCTGTACTGCATGGAATAGACAGGAACGCCAGAGAGGCCAGAGGAGTCTTACTATATTTTTGCCTCCAGAGGGTGGAGAGGTCATTCCCTGACCCCTTGGTGGAAACTCCACGTGGAGGACACTTTCCCTCCTGCGCTGTCCAAACCATTCCATGTGAGTCCTCAGTCACGTGAGGCCTGAGGCTTCCCTGTGCCCCTTGGCTGGCTCATGCGGCCACTGCATATGGCAGACAGGTACTGAGAAGATATTGGAAGTTCATGGTGACATTTGCGGCAGGTCACATTTCCCAGTCACTTGCCCTTTGAGTCTGTGGGACGCCACCATTAATCTGTCATGTTCAGTGTCCTGCTAGACAATGGACTTTAAAAATGATGCCCACACAGCCCAAAATTTGCTGAGCTCTTCCCATTCTCCGCAGAGCTGATTTCAAAGCATTCAGACTGTACCACAATTAGCTGCTGACACTACCATGAAATAATGTACAGCCAGGCTAGTAATTACACGCTGGGAGGAACTGTGTATAGAAAAGCTGATTAACTTGCAGGCTGGTGCAGTCTCCTGAGCTGAGAACATTTGTGGCGAAGTGCTGGTGCTCAAGCTGGTTTGGATGGAAACCCAACTGCAAACCTCTACTTGACATTTAGCGACATCTTGCTCTGAAAGCATCCAGCAAGCCTTCAGATTTTCTGGGTCAAGGAATCAAAAGGGGCATGCCTTTCCCAGGATGTCCTGTAGGTGGCACTGTAAGAGTGGCCAGGGAAAAGCCTCTCCTCAAGTGAACTAAACTAAACTGAACTAAACCAAGCCAATCTAAGCTAAGCTAAACTAAACTAAGCTAAGCTACCTTGAACTAAATTAAACTGATTTGCAAGTGGCCACGGCCATCTGTCAGGGTTGTCACAGCTATTGTCACGATCATTGGTGGTCCTCATTGGCGTTCTGTAAGAACCAAGGCTGAGACGTGGTCTGCTGGTCTCCCTTCCTCTGTTCTGTATCTGGGCACAGAGCGTGGGACACTGGGGTTTCCATCTTAGGTGCTCCAGTTGGGGTGCTCCACGCCCCTGCTCTCCTGTTTTGTGGGGCATCCTCTGTTCCCTTCGAGCCCCTGAAACATAGCTCAGGGCTGGGTTCTGGCAAACACTAATCCCAGTAGTACAGATAAATGGGGGAGAAAGAGCTAGTAAGGCTGGGCATGCCAAAGCTCACCTGTAATCCCAGCATTCAGGAGGCTGAGACAGGAGGATTGCTGTGAATTCGAGTCCAGGCTAGGCTACATAGTGAGTTTGAGGCCAGTCTGAACTACATAGCAAAACCTTGTCTCAACCACCCTCCCACACCAGAAATGACACTGTGACGGCTCCTTGTTGCTTTTGCTACCGTGTGGGCCCATAAGCTGTTCTGTTCTGTGACCCCTCTGCCATGCACCAGTCTGACTTGGAACCAGCTGATTATGGGCTGGATCCTCTATAAACTCTGAGCTAAATCAACCTTTTTCCTTTACCTTTGGGGGTTGGGTATTTTGTTTCAGCAATGAAAGAAACGTACCTAAGACACGAATTCTCACCAGCATTTGTTATTGTTAGATTCCTGATGATGGCCATTCTTTCTGTGGTGAGGTGGGATCTTACTGTTCTTTTAATTTGAAGTTCTTGAATGGCCAGTGATGGTGGACATTTTTTCATGTATTTATTGGCCCTTTGTATTTCTTCTTAGAAGTATCTATTCATTTCAGATGCCCATTTTTTTCATTGGGTCTTTCATTTGAGGGGTTCTAGTTTTTTCTCAAGAGCTCTTTATGTATTGTAGACATAACCCTGTGGTGGATCTAACAGATTCCAAGCTCTTGTGTGTGGCAAGCAAAGAACTACAAAGTGTATACGCAACAGGGATGGAAAAGCAGTGGCATTTATCAAAGGTCACAACGAGGGAAGTGGCACCCAGAGGACAGAAAAGGCCCGTGGCGTGCTGTGCAAAATAAATCAGGCTTTTGGAGTAAGAAGGAGAAGGAAAGAAAGAAGAAACCACGTGCCAACGTGTGCTTCTGTCTGGGCTAGTAGAATGCTCTAGTAGGTGGAGGGCAGGGAATTCTTTGCCCCCCTTTCTGTCTATGCCATGGATGTTAATCGTTGTTCAGAGAATTGCTGACACATTTCTCCCTTTTCTGTGGGCTGTCTCTTCACTTTATTGTTTCCTTTCCTGTGCAGAAATTTTTTAATTTGATGTGATTCTTGGTAATATTCTTTATTTCAGTAAAATAGACATAATGTAAAATTTCCCATTTTAACCTTTTTTTTTTTTTTTGAGACAGGGTCTCACTTTGTAGTTCAGTCTGGCCCTGAGCTCACTATGTAGCCCAGGCAAGCCTGGAACTCAGCAATCCTCCTGCCTCTGCCTCCTGAGTGCTGGGAATACAGGCGTGAGCCATCATGCCCAGCATTGTGGTATGTGATACTGACTGCTGGTGGGGATGAGTCACCATGCCTGGCACTGTGGTATGTGGTTACTGGGGATTGAACTCAGGTCCTTGTGCTTGTGAGGCAGGCACTGGAACTCCTGAGCTAAATCTCTGGCCCCCATTTTAACCATGTAGTTTGGTGGCATCAAGTACTGTTGGACAGTCCTGGCCGCTGTCCATCCCCAGATGGTTCTCATCATCTCAAATTCAAACTCCATAATCAATGAAAAGTTACCTTTTCTTCTGATGCTGGAGATTGAACTCAGAGCCTCCCATGTGCTAAACATGTGCTCTGCCACTGAGCTATACCCTGGGTCTACTCTGTAACTTTTTTTTTCAGTACTGGGGATTGAACTCAGGACTTTGCATTTGCTGGGCAGGTGTGGTGCCACTGAACTAAATCTCCTGCTCAACACAGTAACTGTTTTTGTTTGTTTTGTTTTTTTTTAGACAGGGTCTTCCTTTGTAGTTCAGGCTGTCCCTGAGTTCACTGTGTAGTCCAGGCAAGCCTGGAACTCAGCAATCCTCCTGCCTCTGCCTCCCTAATGCTGGGATTACAGGCGTGAGCCACCATGCCCAGCACTGTGGTATGTGGTACTGCTTGCTGGTAGGCATGAGTCACCACCAGGACCTTGGGCTGTCTAGACAGGTGCTGGAACCACTGAACTAAATCTCCAGCCCACACAATAACTTTTTAAACATTTATTTGGCAGCAAGCATTAAAAATTATTAGGGTATATTTTCAAAGCAGTTTTTAATTTACAGAAAATTCAAACAGATAATACAGAATTTCCATCTCTTTCCACCCCTTATGAGTGTCTTACCTGAGCTAATGAATCAATGTTGATATGTCTATTAACTAACTCGTTAGTCAATGTTCATGCTATATTCCTTTGTTTTATCTTTTTGTACTAGAGATTGAATCTAAGGCCTTTGCAGTTAGCTATATCTTCAACCTTTTCTATTTTAATTTTGAGACAGCGTCTTACTAGTTGCCCAGGCTGGGCTCAAATTTGGTGATCCTCCTGCGTCAGCCTTTTAGAGTGCTCAGGTTACAAGCATGTATTAACATGCTGAGCACCTTAATTTTTAAGCTAATGATCTTTTTTTTGTTGTTGCAGAATCACATGCAGGTTACCACATTACATGTACAGTTCGTGCTTGCTTGGGTGCCTTCTGCTGATGCTGGTTTCTTAGGCTTCTGCTGCTTTTGATGTCCCGGATGGTTTGGGGACTAGTGTGATTTATAGTGTGTTTTCATTAGGGAGTTCTCTGATTTCGTTTTCATGATGAGACTGGCGTTGTGGATTATTGGGAAGAAGACAACAGAGGAAAGTACTATTTTTATCAACATTTGGATGGATGATGCATGGATGGATGTCAGGCTCCCCACTACGGAGCTGTGCCCCGTCCTTCCCTCCTCACTGTGCTTTGGGAAGGAAGGACATCACACGCACAGCCCACATTTAAGGAGCAGAGCATCATGCAGTTCATTTCTGAGTTGTGGCAGGAGATGTTTCCTGAAGCACAACCAGCTCATATGGCCTCCCCCACCTCTGTCCCCGCCTATGCAGACACTCCCCTCCTCCTTTATGCCCCTTTACAAGCAGCCAGATCAGTTCTATGAAATCCTGTCCTCTTGGTTACAGTGATTGGAGAAAATTGGGTCCACAGAACCCCTTCTTCAGAGGTTTGGAGTTTTAGGGCAAGTCAGCCCCTCTGAGTTACCTGAGTTTAATAACAGCTACCGAACTGGGTGGCACTAGATGGTAGCCTTTGACTGATTATCATGCCAAGGCTTACCTCTAATGCTCTTAGCATTGTTCACTATCTATCTGTTCATTCTCTTTCTCTCCTTTACCATAAAAACTCAATCCAATGTCTACTAGTTTGCTTTTCTTACCCAACCCACATGGCCTAGGATTAGGGTCCCACCTGCCGTAGGAGTTGCCCCTTTCTTCTCGAAACCCATCTGAGAGACAATGGGCAGTGTGGAAAGTTTGTTAACATCTCGTGGGATGATTCTTCCTTGCTGTTTTGGAATAGCCTGAAATGACCTCTCCATCTGCTGGATATTGTCACATGTTAGACTGGTGCCACAGGCGATCCCATCTGCAGGCCAGCCCCACTCAGAAGGCAGGTGTGTCCTGCCTTGAGCTCTTTGTTACCATCCTGAGGACAAACTCAGAAACAGAGTGTGTAGGAATGTTTGTAAGGATATGATATAGCTGTAAGATCTAAGGGTGTGACCTGTGGACTTTTCCAGCCAAACAGGCCACAGACCAGGTTGGGTGTTGCTTAGCAACACAGTTCCGGTCATGCAGACTATGTCCAGGTCTAGCACAGTGCAGCAGAAGCACTGGGTTCAAGCCAACAACAAGCCACCACTGTTCTTCAACGCACATTTGGGAAGCGTTGCTCTAGACTTGATGATTATGTGAGTTGGCTACTTTCCCCATTGTTTAAGACACTGTGAGTTCTTTCTTCACCAGTTTAGAGCCAAAAACATCTTAACTCACAGTGAGTGGATCAAGCAAAAAGACAAGAGACCACACAGACATGTATTACAGGATAGACATGTTGTTAAGTGTGTGCGTGTCTTTGTGGTATATAGGCACCTGTGTGTATTTCCACCTAGCTCTGGTGCTGGGACATTTGTCAGTGTTAGTGATTGTGGAATTTTGAAGAGGAGAAGTTAACTTGATGCCTTTTGCTGGCTGCTGGCATTTCCCAGCTCTGATTCTTTGATTTGAACCGATGCCACCCCGAAACCCATAGGGGACATTCCAGAAGAACTGAAGTTCCGTTTGGATCTCGGGGAGAGCTCATAAGAGGACGGAAAGTTGACTGCATGCTACTTACACTTCATCTTTGTATGCCAAAGCTTTTCTCATATTTGGAGAACATTAAAGTGATTTTTATAACCCCTTTTATTTGGTTCATGGCCTGTCAAAGATTGTCAGAATTATACGTTATAAAAACATTAGCTCTAAGATGCACAGATAGAGCTTTACAATTCTTTTTCCCCTGATTGTACAAACTAAGAAAAAGGTGATAATGAGATGATTATTGTGCTCATATAAATAAAGTAGATGCATCTGTTAATTGATGTGAAACTTATTTTTGTGATTCTTCTCTTTGGATATTACTTGAATCCTACTGGAATGTGTTTAGAAAGCCAGGTTATTTTTTTACATGAGGAATGACTATTTTTGTTTACCATCCCAAAAATAGTCTGCAAACTTGTGGACTGGGAAAAATTGCTGTATCAAATGAAAAGTTTATTCATGCAACTACAATGAAGCAAGCATTTTATTTTTTTTTAGCCCTTGTGGAAAGAAGCTACATGACAATTGATTTATAGTATGCACTGTCTCAGCCATTAAGAGCCTTGGAAGGACTCCTGGTGTTGAAAGATGAGGCAGATGGGGTATTCTAGAGAACTAGTGAGTTTATTTTGGCTTTAAAACTGGTTACTATTATAAGAGATAGAAAACTGGGCAATCGTAAATGGCAGCAGAAGGGATGGCCTCAGCAGATGATCCTGATACATTATTTTAAGATCTTTCTTCCAAAGCCAAGTCATAAGACCTCATTGGTTCCTATGAAGAATAAAGCATGTTTTCTTTACAGGATTTGCTTTCCTTGAAAATCAATTGCATAAACATGGATCTTATTTTAATATAAACACGTGCCACCCTTGATTCAGTAACACAATGAAACATTGTGTCATTGTCCTGTGGCTTGTTATTACAGCTGTGTGCCTGTACAAGCTGCATTCTGTCAATGGTCTCCTTTCCTCTTGTCTCAACATTTGGTTATGTGGTGGAGCTAATAATGTTCACTCAGTGTCCTATGGACTCACTGCTTTTCACCAGCCCATGTGGTTGAATTGGGGTTATTTCTTTTGATTAGGCCAAAGGGCCACGGCAGAAAGAGACTTTTGTCACTTCTGGGTTCAGTTAAAAAGCCACACAGGATTTGTGTAATAGCCTTTGCTTTTGATGTTGGAAATTTTGACATGGAGGAGCCACAGATGGAAGCTGCCTCTCCACCCTTGGGTGACTGCATCAAGGAGAAAGGCCCCAGAGAGCTCTTAGCCTGCAGTAGAAGCTATGAATAGGAAAGAAACTTTTGCTCTGATGGACCTTGGAGATTTGGGTGCTGGATACGCTGGTAGCACAGACTAGTTTTACACCAGTCTACACCAGTATCTCAGCCCATTTGTACCACTATGACAAAGTAACTGAGGCTGAGCAATTTATAAAGAACAGAAATATTGCTTTGAGTTCGGGGCTTCCCTGGGCTACATACAAATCAAGACCCTGTCTCAAAAAAAAAAAAAAAAGAAAATGTGGTATTTATACACAATGGAGTACTACTCTGCCATAAAGCAGGATAAACATGGTCTTTTTTTTTTTTTTTTTTTTGAGACAGGGTCTCGCTTTGTAGTTCAGGCTGGCCCTGAGCTCACTATGTAGCCTAGGCAAACCTCAGACTTGGCAATCCTCCTGTCTCTGCCTCCTGAGTGCTGGCATTACAGGTGTGAACCACCATGCCTGGCGCTGTGGTATGTGGTATTGATGGCTGGTGGGTATGAGTCACCACACCCAGCATTGTTATGTGGTTACCGGGATCGAACTCAGGACCTTGCGCTTGTGAGGCAGGCGCTGGAAGCGAGCTAAATCTCTGGCCCCAACATGGTCTTTTGTAGGAAAATGGATGCACTTTGAGACCATAGTGTTAAGTGAAAGAAACCAGATACCAGCTTAAATATTGCATAGTTTCTTTAATATATGAGAAAGCCATTGTATAAATTAAAGAGCAAGATGAAAGATAGATAATAGGAGATAGGGAGACAGATCTTTTGCAAAAGAAGAAGGGGGCCAAGAGATGGAGGAAGAGAAGGGGAGAGGAGAGGAAAAGGGGATATAGAAAGAATTCTGATGTGTTGTGTATAGATACCAACTCTTCATGAGGAATGTAATCATTATGTACTGCAGTATGCACTAAGAAAAGTAAAGATTAGAAAAAGCCAGCCATTGAGGTGTTCTTTGCACAGGTGGGATTCTTATCCTGCCTGGTCCTGCCTACTTTTCTAGCCTCTTCCTCTTCCCAGTGCCAGGGGTGTAGGTGTTAAAATGCTTGTCATTCCCCATATGCTCCAAGTCTCACCTGCCTGGCCTTTGGTTGGACCCAATGTCCCCTCTCTCTGGCCTGCCCTACCTTGTGGCTCTCAGTCAGCCACCTGTCCTTCAGGCCTGAGCCCCGTTGAGTCAGTTCTGCCCCTTCTGGCCTGCTGGTTGGTCTCTGCCATCTGTGCTCCCATGGGAGCCCTGGGCACGCCAGGGTCTGCCTGTGTTCTCTGGTCCTCTTAGATCTCCACCGCTCTCTGACGTAGATGTGAGCTGTTCATCGCGCTGTTTCCAGGACATGGAAGCGATGGTGTGGTGTAAGCACCTGTAAATATTTGCAGGAAGAATAAAGAATGAGTGAGCTCTCCTGCCAGGGGAGGGAAAATATTTTAGACAGTGATGGCCAGTGCTGATGTAACCTGCTTCATCAGAAATGAAACTAGTGCCTTTGACAAGTGACTTTTTTCAGATCTGATAGTTTTAAAGCAGATTTCAACAGGGTGCCTTTCAACTAGTTTCTAATTTTTTGGGAATTTAAAATCTCTTATTCCTTTTGTTCTCCAAACAGTTTAAAACTAAAGTCAATTGCAGCCTCAATCTGGTTTGGTTATAATATAAACTAGGAATTACTGATTTTTGTGCTTATGTTTGAACTTTTTCTTTTTGTACTGAAGATTGAACACAGGCCCCACACTCAGCTACATTCCCAGCCCTTTTTTCTTTTTTTTTTTTTTTTTTTGAGACAGGGTCTCGCTTTGTAGTTCAGGCTGGCCCTGAGCTCACTATGTAGTCCAGGCAAGCCTCAAACTCAGCAATCCTCCTGTCTCTGCCTCCTGAGTGCTGGGATTACAGGCGTGAGCCACCACACCCATCACTGTGGTATGTGGTATTGATTGCCAGTGGGTGTGAGTCGCCATGCCCAGCATTGTGTGTGGTTACTGGGATCCAACTCTCTGGTCCCCCTTTTTTCATTTTTAAAGACAGTTTTACTGAGTGGCCAAGGCTGGGCTCTAATTTATAATCTTTTTGTCTCAGTCTCCCAGAGTACTTGCATCACAGGTGCATACCACCACACTAGGCTAAAATGTGAAAAGTTTTATTAAGATTTAAAAGACACAATTTAGAATCTGATAAAGCCAAGTTGCTACCATCCTTATTAAAAAGAATAAATTTAGTACTTTTCTTTAGTCTTAGTCAGAAAATATTTATACACCCAGCTTCATTAGAGACAGATATTATAATTTAAGGTCTTTTTTTTTTTTTTTGGTGGAACCAGGGATCAAACTCAGATCTTACACTTGCCAGGCAGGTGGTGGCACCACTGAGCTACATACATCCCCGGCCCAATTTAGGGTCTTTTTTTATTGTTGTCCTTTAGCCTTTTAAAAATGAATATTAAATATTAAAAATTAACACTTGCTTCTCTCCTTTCTGTGCTAGTACCACACACCATTGTCAATACGGCTTAGGAAGAATTTGCAAAGTGAGATTGTATGAGCTTCTCTTGAGTTAACTGTATTCCTGAACAGCATCCTTCTTTTGGAAGAGTTTAAATTCAGGTATTTGTTCTCTTTCATTTTTCTCTGCTAGTGAAGTAAAAGAACCTGTACTGATTTTTTTTTCATTGTGATGAGGAGGGGAAGGAAGATGACATCTACATTGTTTCTCCTGTTTCACTGTGGTAACTTTGCCAACTACACTGGCTAGAGAGGCACAGTAGCTCTAGTTTGGCATATAGTTGGCCTAGGCTTTGTCTGTGTGGACTCAACAACCACAGATCAAAAATATGTGGTTCTGTGGTTGTTGGAGAGGATTGTGAAATTATGTCCACCATGGTTGTGTCCAAATTTTTCTTGTCATTATGCCCTAACCCAGTAGTTCCCAACCTCTTTGGCACCAGGATTTGTGGATTTGTGGAAGACAGGTTTTGTGGACCAGGGAAGTTGGTTGGGAAGCAGGGATGGGTCCAGTACCATCCAAAGTGCAAGTGCCCCCTAGGTCCCGAATGTGCATGTGCAGTTCATAGCAGGGGGACTCCCAAGGGGACCAAGGGCCTTCTGCTCAACCGGGGACAGAGCTTAGGCCCTGACCCCCAAGATGGGGAGTAGCTATAAATACAGACACTGTTTTTTTTTTAACCCTACTGCTCATTGGATGATGTTTTTTTTTTTTTTTTTTTTTTTTTTTTGAGACAGGGTCTTGCTTTGTAGTTCAGGCTGGCCCTGAGCTCACTATGTAGCCCAGGCAAGCCTTGAACTCAGCAATCCTCCTGCCTCTGCCTCCTGAGTGCTGGGATTACAGGCATGAGCCACTATGCCTGGCTGGATGATGTTTTTGAGACAGATTCAGGTAGGTTTAGAAAGAAATTAAGAAACTGGTGCTAGGGATGCAGTTCAGTGGTAGAAAGCTTGCCTGACACGTGTGAGGCCTTAAATTTAATCCCCCGTACCAGGGAGAAAACAATACTTTTTCTTGCTGGGCATGTGGGGCAGATCTGTAATCCTAGCTACTTGGGAGTCTGAGCCAAGAGGATCACAAATTTGAGGCCTACTTGGGCAAGTTGGTGAGACAATTTCAAAATAAAAAATAAAAACGGAATGAGGATGTAGCTCAGTGGCAGAGCTTCTGTGGGTTTGATCCTCAGTACCACACACACACACGGAGAAACATGAACAGCAAAGAAAAGGACACTATGTCTTCTTGGATATCTGAGAACACTGTGAGATGAGGAGCAGGGAAAGGGGATGTTACCAGAACTCCTGCAGTGGGTCCTGGTCTCCTACGAGCCACAGCTGCACACAGTGAATTAAAGAATAAAGACAGGAAATGAGACCTAGAGAAAAAGCTGGATTCTGACCCAGTGTTAAACTCTGTGCAGCATAGACAAAGGTACCTGGAGCTTGCCAGTGTTTATTGGGTTCAGAGGGAGCAACAGATGACTCAGAGGGGGTCAATAATCCTAAATTGATGATGGTAAAAGTACAAATAAAAGCAAAAAAATGGAGGGCCGGAGGGTTAGCTCAGTGGTTCCGGCGCCTGCCTTGCAAGCATAAGGACCTGAGTTCGATCCCCGGTTACCACATATAATGCTGGGCGTGGTGGCTCACGCCTGTAATCCCAGCACTCGGGAGGCAGAGACGGGAGGATTGCTGAGTTCGCGGCGGCTTGCCTGGGCACCATAGTGAGCTCAGGGCCAGCCTG
>PVIC010003485.1:0-16848 GCA_004025085.1 Thryonomys swinderianus | reverse complement strand
TCAATAAAGGGGAAAATAATCCTAAGTTGACAAGGGCCTTATAATTGGAGGAAGTATGAGATGTCTGGGAGTGGTGGTGGAGGTAATTCTAGGACCAGGAGGATCTTATGTTGACTAGGATGTTATGTTTTTTTTACAAAGTAGGTGGAATGAGTTAAGCTGATAAGGAATTTATCCCTCCCCAGGTAAACCTTTTTCTTACTACTCAGTTTTCAAGGAGCCAAATGTCTTCAGCTGATATAATCTTGCCCTTGAATATCACAGTATCATGGGGCCACTGAGGTCTTAGCTGTGACCTGAGGCAAAATGGAGTTACGGTCAGCTTGTCATAGTTGGCCTATAGGCAGGAAAACTAGGCCTAATCATAAATGTAAAATTATTTTTCCCAAAATTGTGTAGAATAGGGCTTAACACTATAAGCAAAATTTGTAACCTCATTATACTTTAAAAGTTAATTAATTTTTATTTTATTTTTACACTACAGGGGATTGAACTCAGGCCCTGTGGTTTCAGGGTAGGTATGAACTAAATATCTGGCCCCTAAAAATTAATTTATTTTTAATAAACAAATGCAAAAATGACTACACTGTGGTTTTTGCTGAAACTTGGCAAAAGGCATGAAGGTATAAGAGGGCAACTGATCACATTCTTCACTCTTTCCTAGAGTCAGGCCATTTGCCATGTGACCTTGTAATTCTACACAGAAGGTGGCATGAACTTTCCCCACCTGTGACTTTCTGCTGTATCATGTGTCTCTTTGGGCAAAATAATGTTAATGGAAGCTTGACATGTGGCTGCATATGGAGTCCTGTTCTCTGGTTCTTTTATCATCGAGAGATGAGCAAGCATTGCTCCACTTGCTGGTACAAAGATAGGAAGAGAGCTATGTGGTACAAACGAGCCAGTCACCCTGGCGGATAATAGTGGATCAACTCATCTCTTGGCCAAGTTGAGCCTGCTGTCCTTCCTAGCTGATCTGATCCTTCTTTGCTTCTTGCTGATTCTTTGAGACCCTAGATTTCTGCGTGAGTTACTATCTGGTCCTTGTCATGGGTGCACTCCCAGCTTGTGGTGGTGGTTATTTGCCCCCTCACTATGGCAGACGCCAAGCCTGTCTTACCCAAGCTGCCTTCTCACTCTGCTTGGGTTCTCTGAGAACTTCTGGGTTCCACTTATGCTCTTGGGAGCCACAGGTAGCCTAAGAAAACAAAATTCCAAGGTGTCTTCTGTGGAACCATTGAATTAGGGTCTTTCTTTTCCTTTAGTACCAAGGATCGAACTCAGGACCTTGGGCATGTGAAGCAGGTGCTGGAGCTACTAAGCTAAATCCCCAGCCCGAGTCCCAGTTCTTAAGCGATACAGAGCCAGCAGGACAATCTCTGTTTCTGTCTACCTGTTGTCTATTTAAAAGGAAATGTTTCCTGGGGAATTGCTTGGGTGGTTGTGGAGGCCAAGCCGTCCTGTAATCCGCCATTTGCAAGCTGGAAGACAGTTGATGACAATGTTCAGTCCAAGTCTAGAAGGGGATGAGCTGCTGGTGGAAATATCTGAAGGCAGGGAGCTGAGATGAGATGGCCCAGCCCAAGAATCGAGGCCGCGACAGGGGCAACTTCCTTCTTTCTCCACCTTTGTTTCACTTTGGCCTCAGCCAGGTGGGCGAGGCCTGTCCACGTGAGGCGGGAAACCTGCACCGCGTCCTTGTTGCAATGCTAAGCTCCTTCGGAAACGTCCTTCCAGACTTGCCCAGAAGTAGTGTTTAATGTGACACCTCGGTTAACCATCACAACCCAGCTGGACTTCCGGATTTACTCCAGTGTGTTCGTACCCCAAGTAAATGCAGTGTAACTTGTAGAGTGGCCTCTTTTTCAGGGCTCAAGATGAAGAAAAGGGTAGCCTTCCTCGCTTTGCCCCACCTCACCTCTACTGCTGTCCCCAAGGCCACCATCACTTATTCTCCCTCCATCCAGAGGACAGCATATTACAGCCATAAAGTCATGTTTTGACTAATTGCTTCTTCCTCTTTTTTTCTTTTCCTGGCGGCACTGGGAATTAAACCTAAGAATTTTGCACTGAGCTACACCCCCAGCCCCATTAAATTAAAAGAGATTTTGAGACAGGGTCTTGCTAAATTGCTAGATTACCTAGGCAGAGCTCAGGCGTGCAGTCCTCTTGCCCCAGCCCCTGAGCGTGCTGGAATTGCGGCCTCCGCCACTAGAGTGCTCTTTTTGGCTTATGTTGAATTAAACGCAAGGCAACATTCACTCATTGTTCGCTGGAGAGTCACAGCAGCCTTGTAGGGTTTAATCTGCAAGAGAGGGGCCAAGACAGGGGGCAGCACCTCAGGCCTCTCAGTCTCCATCATCTCTCCACTCCGGAGAGTTCAGGTTCCGGAGGGAAATGGACCCCGAAGGAGGTGAGGCCATCAGAAGTGCCCACGCAAGCTGGCCAGTGCTGCGCAGTTTAGTCCTGACCAGGGCTTGTGGGACACCGGGCCCTCTAATTCTGTGTCTGGACTCCCTGGAAACAGCCAGGAGAGGACAGAGAGCCGCCCTGGGAATCCAGCTCCTGCTCCAGAAGGAAGAGCACACTCAGCTGTCCTCACTTGGAGGGCAGGCGGCCAGTGTTGTGCCACACACATGTGAGAGTGTGTGCATGCAGGTGTGTGTGTGTGTGTGTGTGTGTGTGTGTGTGTGTGTGGTGGCTGGGGGGGGCAGGGCAGCCTGAGGTCCAAGGCTGGGGAGGCAGAAGCCAAGTGCTTCCGTCCTCAGTGACCGATCTGCTTTGCCTTTTGCAGACATGCAGGCCGCAGAGCAGACCCAGTTTCCAAGATAGCTCAGGACAGCCAGGAAGGGAAGGTAGGTCAGGGCGCATCTGTACCCACAGAGGAGCTGAAATAGTTCTTTTTCCCATGCAGGGATGACGCAGAGAGAGAAGGGGAGGGGCACGGTGATTATTTTTTATTTTTAGTACCTTCTCAAATTGTTTTTAGATTTGAGAATTATGGTTCCTAAAACCGTAATTCTACAGCGCAGGGTTGGTTGCCGTCAGACAGAACCGCTGGGCAGTTTATACAGTCCCGAAGTGAGTGTGACCCGAACCCCTGTGACGACGGGCATCAAACCCAGTGTGGGCTGGCTGGGGAAAGAAGGGCCCGCGAGGCTCTGTGGAAACGCTGGAGTAGTGGCGGCGCTGCCCTCCCCTCTTCAGACGCACACGACGTGCTCAGGTGTAGAGATGTGGGGATGTCTGCGGTCACTGCGGGTGGAGGCAGCTGCCTCCCACCTGTGCCCACCGCTGTGTGGGGAGCTGCACCTCTAGCCCGCACTCTACGCCCTCCGCAGCCTACGCCACTGCGCCCTTGACTTGCAGCTTCTAGCAAGATAGCAGGGGAGATGGCACAGCGGGGGCTTAGTCTCTTTGCTGACCCTATGATAGAAGGGCACAGACTGGGTCGCTTATGAGAAAAGAAATATGTTTCTTACGGTCTGGAGGCTGGGAAGTCGAGAGAGGTGGGGTGGGGGAGGGCGGACTCACTTTTAGTAATGAAACCACTTGAGAGCGTGAACCAGTCCTGTGATGACAGCATTTATCTCTTCATGACAGCAGAGTTCTAGTGACCTCAAGGCCCCACGTTTCAATACCGTTGTGCTGGGGCTCAAGACCCTAACACATGAGCTTTGGGGACCCCTTCAGGCCATGACAGGGTGTGATGGGAGGACTGGGAAGGGGGCAGGGAGGGAGGAGTGTCCTCAGGGTTGCTTCCTCCTTCCCCTCAGCAGAGCCGAGCAGAGCGAGAGGCCCCTCAGGTCACAGCTCCTGGTCCTGGAGAGCCTGCTCGCTGCCTTCCTGCAGCCAGCATAGTGGTGGCTTTTCACTGTTTCCACTTATCTGTGGCCTTTGGCTGCCGGCCACAGCCTCCTTATCACAGTCTCTTTGGAACTGTCATCTCCTCCTGCTGGGGTCCCGGTCACGGTCCCCAGCATCCATTCAAAAATCCCTCCTGCCCCATCTTAGGGTGTCCCCATCTTTCCCCTTCCTCCCTGAGCTTCCTCCTGGCCATCCCTGTATATCTCAGCCTCTTCCTTTTTCACTCTTTCTTCACACTCCGGCTCCTTTGGGGAGTGGATGTTCAGTAGTTTCATCCTGTTATTAATTGAATATTGAGTATTTATTGAGTGTGGCCATGTGTGAGGAGCATCCTGGGTTTGGGACTGTATTATGTCTTTTGAGTTTTATGTTAGAGTCTAGACTGCTATTTCTATTTTATTGGTGGGGATTCTGAGTCTCAGAGAAGCTAAATACAGTGTCCCAGGCAGAGCAGGGGTTGAAATCTGCTTTTCTGTCTCCTGGATCTAAGATCTTCCTTCTTTTTTGGGCAGTGAGAACCAAGCACTGAGCACTTCTCATTTTGCATCGCTGAACTTGAGATGAACTTAGCAGAAGGTTCATGTTTTCTAAAAAAAGCAAGTCTGACTTGAGGGGTTTGAGCTGTAGTACAACATTTTCTGCTAACTCATTCAACAGAGACGTTTGCCTGGCTCTGACTTTGAGCCTCTGTGCTCTGTAATTCACTGTGGTTCTAAAAATTATCACTGAATTTCCCTAAAGGGCTTCATTTTAGATCTGCAGTATCTTGACAACACAAGATTAATTTAAAACTAGAGCACCAGGATTCATTCCAGAGATTTCTTTGCACCTCATACATTAGAGATAGGAGTCATTATTGTATTGTCTTCCCTACAAAATGAAGATGTAGCTAAACCCTTTCTGGGGTGTGGGCCAGAGTCCACCTGGGAGGCTTATGTAGCCTCTGAAAATAAAGGAGCATTATTACTCAGATATTGCAACTGTGAACACGGCAGACATGTTTAGAGACTGGAGCCACCAGCTGGATCCAACCTGGGTTTTAAAGCCAGTACATCTGGGTTCAGAAGTCTAGTGGGTTGGCCCTTGCTCCTGATGGGACAGTCCTGCAGACTCTGCCTGTCCCCATGCAGCCCTCTGGAATGCAGATGTGGGTCTGAGGGAGTGGCTCAGAGACACAGCCTAGAAAAGGGCCCCGTGCAGTGTGGAGTGAACTTTTGCCGAGTTTTGGTCTGAGGATGCCAGAGCAAGTCTTTCTCCATAGATGATGCACCACTTCCTGTGCCCGAGTCAGCTTTGCAAGTCCAACGAGGAGGTGTGGCTGTCCAGGAAAGCAGCAGAGCAGGGCCACACAGGCCCAGGTCAAACCCCTTCTCAGAAAGGGCAGGAGCAAGGGTAGCCAGATGGTGTGAGGAGTGTCTGGGACACAGAGAGTGATTCCAGCCTGGGAGCCACCCAAGAGGATTCCTGTCAGGGAGAGCCAAGCCACTGTGGAGACATTTGGGTCCTTGGGGCCGTGGATGCTGTCACTCAGTGTGCTTCCTACAGATTTGGCCCCTTGCCTGCTTCTCATGCCATGTTTGTTGGAAAAGGATCTCTCCTAATGCACATGACCGTGGAGGTGGAGGATGAGACCCACCACTGAGCATTCCTGCTGAGTTTGGGGGAATTAGTGGCGAGGGTCCCTGAGCCCTAGAACCGAAAGCAGCTTATGTGCAGCTGGTGCAAGATCCCTAAGATGTCTGTGCCTCAAGTGGAAACTGCAGACAAACAGCTTTGTAGGAGGTGAACTTTATATACTTGTGGTGGTTTGGGAGTAATAGGCACTCCACAAAGAAATCACATGAGCCAGAGTGTTTGTAAGTGCTAAGCATAGTGGGCATCTTTCCCCACAGGGACCCACCTAATGGCTGCACCTGGCCAGTGCCCTCTAATTCTCAGGTGCGTTGTCCCCTCGCCGATGGCCTACCTTCTTGCCATGGCTGCCACTGCTCCCCAGAGGGCCGGTTGTCTCCTTGACTTTATTGTCATCTTGTCCTTGAAAAAGCTATTTACATGGTCACAGTTGACTGAGTTATGCAGCTATAAATTCTGTGCATTATTTTTGCATGAACTGTTAGGACACAGGTAACCTTGGGGTCCAGGGGGTCAAGGGTCATACCAATTCCTCTACCTCTCTTGTCTACTTGTCTACTGCAATAATAGCACAGTTTCCTTTTTTTTTTTTTTTGTACTTTTTCAGATTAAACTGGTACTTTTCAATACAACTTTGTTGTCAGCAAGGTCAGTGGTTTTCACCTACTGCTGTGTAAGTTCTAATAGGATCATGCTGGCCAGGGACCTTGATTTATCCTAGAACACCATGTGACTTTGCAGGTCACCCATGATCATGATGTAGTTCTGCAGTGAACCATTTGTATTTAAAAAGACTTGACCACTAAGCTATTCCCTGTGGAAGACTATGGGCACTGTGTGAATGTCTCCTGAATATAATCCAGAGAGTTTGAGAAGACTCTACATCACCTCTAAGTGATCACTCTAAGTTATTCCCACAGCGTGAACCTCCATAGATGGCATCACTCTGAGTCCTCCCATGATCTACACTATAGTAAATTTGCACAGTGCAATGTTAAAACTATAGGCCAATCAGTGTTTCCTTTTCACAGCAGGAGTACCAGTTCGGAGAGTTAGAGCTTTGTGCTTATTACTGTAGCTGGAATGGACTATATGATTTTGTTTGTAAATATTAGGGAGGGCAAAATATGACTGTCTAGGTTTCTGTTATACACCTATATATTCTCTGTTAGCTAGCTTTTCATTATGGTAATAAAATACCTTAGACAATTAGTTTTTTTTTTTTGCTTTTTGAGACAGGGTCTCGCGTTGTAGTTCAGGCTGGCCCTGAGCTCACTATGGTGCCCAGGCAAGCCGCCACGAACTCAGCTATCCTCCTGTCTCTGCCTCCCGAGTGCTGGGATTACAGGCCTGAGCCACCACGTCCAGCATTGTGGTATGCGGTGTTGATTGTTGGTGGGCGTGTCTCCACGCCCAGCATTATATGTGGTTACCGGGGATCGAACTCAGGTCCTTGTGCTTGCGAGGCAGGCGCTAGAACCACTGAGCTAACCCTCTGGCCCGACAATTAGTTTATAAAGAGGAAAGGTTTGTTTTGGCTTATAGTTTTGGAGGTTTCAGTTCATGGTTAGTTGGCATCATTGCTTTGGGGCTTATAGTAAAGAGTACATCTCTGTGGATGTACCTGGTGGAGCAAAAGCCCTCCATGGACAGGATGTGAAGGAGAGGAAAAGACAGAGGTCCCGCAGCTCCCTTCAAGGGGACACCCTCCCTGACCCAAGATGTCTCACTCAATCCCAGCTTTCAGTTCCCAATACTTTGTAATATGGTAGCATCAAACAGAGGACCTGTCCCTTAACCTGCGAGCTTTGGGGGGACATTCAAGATCCAAACTATAACAAATAGCCAGTGAATACATCAGAAAATGTTCACTAACCCTGGCTACTAGAGAAATGCAAATTAAAACAACATTCTTATTCCAGACAGCTGTCATCAAGCTATCAGATACTGTAGTCAAGGCTGGGGGAGGGGTTCTTCATTGTTGGTGGGAATGATTTACTAATTATTCTTCATTGCTGCCGGGCACCTAAAATCTTACAAGTCTGATGAATGAATATAAACGAGCCCTTCAGACTACAATTATATCTGTATCTTAAATCTTTTTTCCTGCTAATGTTTTATTTGTACTTATAGTTAAGCACTTCCCAACTTTTCCAAAGTAACAATATTTTTGTCTTTTCTTGAGACAGGGTCTCACTTTGTAGTTTAGGCTGGTCTTGAACTTACCATGTAGCCCAGGCTAGACTTGAACTCACAGTGAACCTCTTGCCTCCCAATAGCTGGGACTACAGATGTGTACCACCATGCTTGGGCAGCAATTGTTAAAAAGTACATAATTTTCTTTAATTTAAGAACCTAATTTATTTTTAAATTATCTTTTTTTTTTTTTTGTATTTTGTTTGTTTAGGGGACAGAGAATTGCCACATAGTCCAGGCTAGTCTTAAACTCACTGCATATTTCAGTCTGGCTTCAAACTCACAGGAATCCTCCTGCCTCAGCCTCCAAGTGCTAGGATTGTAGGCGTGCACCACCCCACAGGGAAAATAGTACTGTTTATAGGAGGTTTGTCAGCCACATAATTGTATGATAGGATTAGAATTTGAGAAGAGATTTTTAATTGTTGCTATATATATAAGTGGTTTTCTTTAAAAAGCAAATTTCCTGCCCTCTCTAACCTAAATCTTCTTTTTAAAAAGTAAGTTTTTATTTCAGAGCAATTTTAGATTTACAGAAAATCTGTGAAGGTAATATAGCATTCCCATGTATTCTTAGCTCTTCTGTTACCAAAGCCCTGCAAGAGTATGTCTTATACTATTAGTGAGGCAATACTGATAAACTGAGATGAAGTAAAACCCATAGTGTACTGTGGTTCTTCTTCTGTCCTGGGGTCCTGTGCAGACTATCACGTTGCCTTTAGTCACCGTACCTGGGGCTGTTTTGCGGACTTTCCTGTTTTGCCAACACGGCAGGTCTGAGGATCACTGGTCTGGTATGTTGCAGAGCCGGGACTCATGGTTTGTCTCAGAGTAGACAGGAGTGGTGGGTTTGAGCGGGACGACCGTGAAGGGGAGCGCTGTTCTCACGCCGCATCACCTCCAGGCTTGCTGTCACCGTGACCTGCAGCCTCTGAGGGAGACCTCGATCCCCCCAAAGAACTAACTGGCCGAGGTGGTTCATCAGGTTTGTCTGCTGTCCAAGCTACTCCTTTCTCCTTTCCCTTACTGTCCTCTTTGGAAGGAAGTCATTACACCCCACTCCCAGCTGAAACAGCTTTTTAAAGCTGCATAGATTTAATAATCCTTTTATGACCTGCCTCTTTTCCACTTATTTCAAATGATTGGGTGCTTTACTTCCTAAAAGTACGGGCATATATTTTAGGTACAAAAAGAATAGTATTCACTTTATTCTATTTTTGGCCTAGTTGATTTTTTTCCCTCAAAAGATATAATATAGTATAAGTATTATATTCTAGTACATACTGATTTGGACCTTTGCTATTTACTGCTCAAAGAGGCTGAAATCTTTCTTCTAAAAATTAGATTACATGGGCTGGAGATTTAGCTCAGTGGTTCTGGTGTCTGCCTTACAAATGCAAGGTCTCTGGTTTGATCCCGATAACCACATACAACAACACTAGGCATGGTGACTCACACCCACCGACAATCAGTATCACACACCACAAATGCCAGGTTTGGTGGCTCACACTTATAATCCCAGCACTTGGGAGGCAGAGGCAAGAGGATTGCTGAGTTTGTGGCTTGCCTGGGCTACATTGTGAGCTCATGGCCAGCCTGAACTACAAAGCAAGATCCTGTCTCAAAAAAAAAAAAAATTAGATTACATATTATTTCCTTTGGAAAAATTTAAATGCAATTTAAAATTCAACTTAAATGTTTTGAGAATGTCTTACAACATGTAAATGTCTAAAAATGCTTGTGAATTAGCAATACAAGTGATGGAAGGATTGTAAACATCTGTACTTAGATTCTTTATTCTTAAGGTTCCTATAGTCAATTGGACTAGAAAGCAGAGGGGATGATCAGAAGGTGGGTTTAAAAGCAACAGCAATGACCAGGAAATCAGGTTACTGAAAGAAAATGACTAAGATACACTCCATGATTGGCAGTGCCAAGAGTTTTATCATACATGTCAAAATTCTGGATGTTGGTATAAAGATGATGTTCTTCACTTGGAGAAACTGTCTATAAGTTACTTGCTTGAGGGTTGGAGATTTAGCTCAAATGGTACCACAGGCCAGAATTCGATCCCCAGTTCTGAAAAAAAAAATTACCTGCTTGAATCATCTTTTTAGTTAAAATTAAAAGTTAAACTATGCATGTATTTTTAAAAAAATAATTATTCTAAGAGATGGAGGAAGGATAGGGGAAGTAAAAAGAACGAAGATGTGTTACATGTATGTACCAACTCCCTACTATGAATGTAATCATTGTAACTACAAACATGTACTCAAAAATTTTAAAAATTAGTAAATAATTTCCTATATATACAATGAAGAATAATTATTTCTACCTTTAAAAAAAAATTAGCCTGGGCTGGAGATTTAGCTCAGTGGTTCCAGTGCCTGTTTTGCAAGCACAATGGTCCTGAGTTCGATCCCATCAACCACATACAGTGCTGGGTGTGGTGACTCACGCCTGTAATGCCAGCACTCGGGAGGCAGAGGCAGGAGGATTGCTGAGTTTGAGGCTTGCCTAGGCTACATAGTGAGCTCAGGGCCAGCCTGAACTACAAAGGGAGACCCTGTCTCAAAACAAACAAACAAACAAACAAACAAACACAAACAAATTAGCCTGGCAGTTACTAGTCCTCAGCATGTTTGTAAATAGGACTTTTACAGAAAATTAATTTTTGAAGGGATAAGAGAGGTGATGGAAGTGAACTCAGATATGTAATGTAAAATTTAAAATGTCAGTTAACTCCTGAGCCACTGATGCACTTTGACAGCTTCTGCTGTGCCCAGATACCTGCTGGCACCATTTTCACTGCTCGTACTAATGACTCTGTAACAGATAACAGAGGACACTGGAGCCTCTCCTGCTAAGACCCAGTGGCCCCTGAGAGGCTCTGCCACTCTGGGCCGCTCTCCTCTGGCTTTTGGTCTTCTGTTGAAGACAGAATCTCATGAGAAGGAAAGTACCTCAGTTATCAGCCACTTACTGTAATCTAATAATAATACCACTTTTATATCTTTTTTTTGATACAAGGTCTTGCTTTGTAGTTTAGGCTGGCCCTGAGCTCACTATATAGCCCAGGCAAGCCTCAAACTCAGCAATTCTGCTGCCTCTGCCTCCCGAATGAGTGCTGGGGATACAGGCGTGAGCCACCTCGCCTGGCATTGTGGTATGTGGTACTGACTGTTGGTGGGTGTGAGTCACCATGCCTGGTATTGTTGTATGAGGTTACCGGGGATCAAACTGGGGACCTTATGCTTGTTAGGCAGGTGCTGGAACCACTGAGCTAAATCTCTGGCCCTGCTTTAATATCTTTTATTGGTTTACATTTTCAAAAATTCCTAAAGAAGGAATTTTAACTTTTAGAACTCCCAAAATAAATTATTTAACAAATAACCTGCATGGATTTTACTGTCTGCAAAGCATATTTAATAGCTGCCTTCCTTCATCAGCACCGCTCACAGCCGACTCCTCTCACTATTTTCAGGAAGACTTTGACTTGGTCTAAGAGTTTCTCTCCCCGCAAGATTCGCTCCACAGTTCTCCAGCCTCCTCCAGTACAGAGACATCATGGCCGCTGCAGTCTGTGTCTCGTCTTCTGGGAATTTAGAATCTCCATGGTTGATGGGTCAGAGATGCTATTGGCGTTCTGCATCTCTTCTTAGGGAAAACCTTGTCTTTTAGGCAGCTCTTGGTACTCGCTGTGCAGTTGGTACCAAGAGTTTCAAGGACCCCTAATACTGATCACCTTTGTTCTGGTGGGAACTTTTCTGCCTCTGGAAACTTGTCACTTTCTTGTTGCTCTGGGGCCACGTCTTCTCTCTCCTCTCTTCCTCTTCCATTGCCAACATTCCACATTTTCTTTGACTTCATCAAAACCTCCATCCTTGTGCTCTTGGGATTCTCCCTCAATCTGTCAGAATTCGCCTTTGTTCATTTCATCTCCAAGTAATTATGATATATCTATCTACCATTTTAACTCTTTTTTGACCCCCTTTTCTTTTTATTTGACCAATAGAAAAACTGAAATCCTGGCTCTACTCCACTATGTTCTCTTACTTGTTTACTTCTTGGTCCTGCTGGGAAAATTCAGGTAACAATATTTTGCCGCTGTGAGTTTATCATCTCCAGCCCTACCTACACCTGAAAAACCACTCCATTACCTGCACGTGAACACCTGGCTAGGTTTTTCTCTCATTTCCTATGGCAGCTGTTTCTGAAAGTCCTCATCTCCTAATCCCTGCACATTCTCCTCATATTCAGGCTTGACCTTGGCATCTACAGACATCAAGTATTGTTCAGAATATCTCAACTGCCTTCTGAGACCCTTTGAATTCCATTCAGGCATTCAGGCAGGGCATCAGAATAATGCAGAAACATCTTAGAGCAGGGATATATCAAGTGTGATGCTTATAGCACTTGCAGAGCCTAGAACTTGTTGGAAATACAGCTCTCATGCTCCACCCCAAGTCTGCTGGGTTTGAACCTCTGGGAATGGGCCTGGCACTCTGGGTCTAGCAAGCCCTCCAAGTGATCCCAGTGCATGCTGAATTAGCCTGAAAATAACACTGGCTTCTGCTTACCACTTCAGCTTTCTGTCTTGCCAGCATTGCCAACTCCTCTATTCTATTGTGCTTTCCCACCATGCAGAACAGTGGTGCTAATCATTCCCTAATCTGATCAAACTTTCCCTTGGCTCAGGAATTTGCAGAAGCTGCTACCTCAGCTAGGAAATCTCAGTTGCTATTTCTTTCTCAGTACCCCTTTCTCCCAACATTCTAAGCTTTAGGATCTTCTGGTGTCCTAGAGTTAAAAACTAGATGTGAAGACATAAACAGTGGGGACATGTGCTGTGACATAATCGGCTGGGACCTTGGGTCAGGGGCCCTATACAATTGTGAGTGTGTCTCCAGCTGTGCCAGCTTCCCAGTTGTCTGTGTGGAAGGCTCCATCATCACTATAACAAACTGCATTATTTTCATTGTTTCACAATAAAGGAAAACTAAAGTAAAATTTCACCTGTGTTTCAAATGCCATTCTTTGCACTTCAGCAAATACAGTCGTTGCAAACAAGTTTTTGCAACAACACTGTGTTTGCTTTGGTTCTGTGGATTGGGTTATGAGCTTGGTTGGAGGTTAGAAAACTTTGGGTTGGGTCAGGGCAAAGGAGCCTTCCCTTGGGTTGTTCAGCTTCCTCATGATTGCAGTTTACAATTTTACAAAGCAGCATTTATCAAGTGGTGTGGGTATTCCTGGGATAGTTGGTACCCTGGTGTCATTTAAGACAATTCTAGGGGGAAATGATCTGCATAAGGAAATTAATTTGAGATAAATTGCTCATCCCTTTTGGGTAATTTACTTCTCTCATGAAGCTAAGCTGGGGCTAAGAAAATTGCTTCCATGTGAGGAATCCACTTTAACTCATGCCTTCCCTTCTGTACCATTATGGTTTGGTGTGGTCTGAGCAACATGTAAAGGTCCACTGTGACTGAAGACTAGCACCAGCGGGATGTGGTTGGATCTTTGGGAGGCAAGGCCTAGTGGAAGGCCTTTAGGTAGTTGGGGAGAGGTGTGCTCTTAAGAAGCTGTTCTTGGGGGGCTCCTTGTGTTTTCCTGCCATTGCTAGCTGCACCAAGAGGTGACACAGCTAAGGAAGAGGGATCCTTGCCATAGCACCTGCACTGCACTGTTTGCACTTCAGCCTCCAAAAGTGTGAGCTGAAAAAACTTGTTCTTTATAAGCATCTGCAGTGCAGAGCCAACTAACATGTGGAAGATATCTTGCATTTACTGGACTGTGTTGTGGAACCAGGCTCATCAATTTTCAGTGATCATCTAGTAGAGTTGGTTGACTTCCTTGTGGTTTCTACCTCATTGCAAATGAAACCATGGTTTTGTTGTCTTCTTTATTTTCTGGTTCCCTGTAAATATGAGACATACCTCTGTTAAAGCCTGATGAAACTCTTACGTATTTTCCATGCTTTTCCAAGTGTGGTGCTGAAATAATTTAAGTCTGATCCTCAAAGTGAATAAGCATTCTTTGAAGCTCTAGTGTCCCATTAATTTTAACGGAAGTCACAATTTTTGAGTTGTTTCACTTCAGACTCTTACTACAACTGCACAGTCTTCCAACTGTGATATTATCTTGTAAAACTTTAAGAATTATTTCAGAATTTTCATGATGGCATTGCTTATAAACTAAAAAAACACAGGATTTTATATTTTAAAGCTTTGAGAAGACTCTAGGGCATTTTCTAATTTTTCTTAAAAATGTTGTTTTTGTTATTATGACATTCTTCTGGTTTATTTAGCCTTAGTTTCATCATTTCCTCTTAAGATTAAACATAAGAAAGTTTAATAGGTTCTGATCATACTGCTACATCAGTAATTGTGTACTCATATGTTGTAGGTCCTGCTTTCTGTCTGCTTACTCAGTTTCTGATGGTTTCTTAAAATCTCCCACATGATGGCTGAGTTTTCAATTCTTTCTAATAACAGTTTTATTTTTGCCTTAATTACATTAAGGAATTTTTTTTTCTTTTCAGTACCAGGGATCAAACTTGGGCCCTGTGCATCCAAGGTTGGCAGGGTACCACTTGAGGTAAATCCCCAGCCCCACTTAAGGAATATTATTTTTTTGAGACAGGGTCTCACTTTGTAGTTCAGACTGGCCCTGAGCTCTCTATGTAGCCCAGGCAAGCCTTGAACTCAGCCATCCTGCTGTTTCTGCCTCCTGAGTGCTGAGATTATAGGTGTGAGCCACCATGCCCAGTTTAAGGAATATTTTGAGGGACATGAAGCTTCACGATTCTCATATCTTCAGGGTTACTAATAGGTCTTAATGTTTATCTTTGCTTCAGGTGAATATAAAGTACGTTTCACTTTATATCAGTGTATCATTATATATCATAATTTAGACATCCCCAGTCTAAAAATCCCAAATCCATAGTGCTCCAAAAGCCTAAGTTTTTTGAGAACAGACACAAAGCCACAAGTGGTTCATGCATGAAATTATTTAAAAATTGTACAAAATTATCCTCAGGCCAAGTGTATAGGTATATATGAAATTCAAATGAATTTCATGTTTAGACTGTAGCCCCATCTCTAGATATTTCATTAAGTAAATGTAAATACTTCAAAATCTCCCTTTCCAAAAAAATCAGAAATCTGAAATATTTCTGGTCCGAGGATTTTGGTTAAGGGATATCCAACTTATATATTTACATGCATATAGTTGTATTAGTTTTTATCATTATTGCAACAAATCACCACAAATTTAGTAGCTTGAAATGATACAACATATTATTGTTCTGTACGTCAGGAGTCTAATAGCTAAATTTGATCTCTTGATGGGTTGTTCTCTGTTTTGGAAGCTCCAGGATGAATCTGTTTCCTTACCTTTTTGGCTGCTAAAGGCCACCAACATTCCTTGGCTGATGGCCTCTTCTTTGTCCTCAAGGCCAGCCACATTACAGTTCTGGGCCTCTTTTCCAAAGCCACACTGTCCTCTGGCAGATTCTCCTCTGCCCTTCCCACTTTTCAAGATCCTGTGACTGCACTGGGCACCGTGGATAATCTAGGATAAGCTTCCTATTTTAGGGTTAGGAGATTAGCAGCCTTAAGTCTGTTTGTAAACTTAGCACATCTTTGCCAGGCAACCTAACATAGTCCCAGGATCTGGAGACCAGGATCTCAGTCTCTGAGGGGAAGGGTGGTATGTCAGTCTTCTGTGTGCTTCCTCTTGCTAGTACTTGAACAGTAATCTTTTTTTTTTTTTTTTTTGAGACAGGGTCTCACTTTGTAGTTCAGGCTGGCCCTCAGCTCACTATGTAGCCCAGGCAAGCCTGGAACTCAGAAATCCTCCTGTCTCTGCCTCCTGAGTGCTGGGATTACAGGTGTGAGCCACCACGCCTGGCAGTAATCTCTTTTTTTCTTTCATTTGTACATTTGTGCAGACACAGTGTTTATGTTCCTTCCAAGGAGATGGTTTATGTACAAAACAGCACAATTCCCTTTTCATCTGTTTTCTTTCCCCTTTCTTCCCCTCCTCCATCTCTTTATCCCTTTCCATCTAAGATCTGTCTCTCTACTTTCTTTTTGCTATCTTTTATTTTGTTCTTTATTTATATTTTTGCTTTCTCATAGAAACTGTGATAGTTAAGCTTGTGCATCTGATTTATTTCACTTAACATTATGATCTTAAGGTGAATCCATTTTCCAGAAATGACTCATGTGTCTTTTCTGTCATGTCTTTGAGCCATTCAGAGTCTTTTTTATATACTTCAAAAAGTATATATACAGTCAGACTTCTGTACCTTCAGGTTCCACATTCTCAGATTCAACCAACTGCTGGCCAGATATACTTAAAACATTCATGTCTGACATGTACCAACTTTGTTCTTGTCATTATTTCCAGAACTGTACAATGTCATGCTATTTAGAGTCTTTATGTTGTGTTTAGACATTGTAAGTAACATGGGGTAGGTGTGAGTAGTTTATATGCAGACACTATGCTGTTTTATATCAGGATCTTAACCATCCCTTGAATTTGTAATCCTGGCAGGGTTGGCAGGGGCTGGGTTCAATCCCTAGTGGGAACCGAGAGATGACTGTGTAGATTCTCACCCCTCTTTTTTCCTTCTCCTTTCCTTCTATCAACAAGCTTTCTTTTTGGAGCGGCTGTGTGTTAGTCACTTTTCTCCCACTACTGAATTAAAATACCTAACACTCAAAATTAAAGGGTTCACCAGGATCACAGTTCACAGAGGTTTCAGTCTATAATCTCCTGGCTCCAGAGCAGGTGGCGCAAGGCAGAGGGCTTCACAGAGTTGTAACTTATTCTTTCTTTTTGCAGCAGCATTCATCGTGTGAATCTCATCTAGAACTTCAGTTAAAAACAATAGGACTTTTTCATGTCTCTTCACTTTTCTTTCATATTTTCTGTCTTTTAATCTCTGTACCTTATACTGTCTAAATGTCTTTGTTAATATTACTGTTTTTTTCTCAGCCATATAAAATTTATGGCTCAAGCTATGGACTGGATTTCTACTTCAATAACAATCTTTTAAATAACTTTATAAGCTCTGGTTAGCTTCTGTCCTTATGCAAATTAAAAAAACACAATCCATTTCACTCCATGGCTATCATTAGGAAGTCA
>PVIC010003484.1:0-68668 GCA_004025085.1 Thryonomys swinderianus | reverse complement strand
GAGGCAATATTACTTAGGTCCTTATTAAGGATTACTTAAATGAGAAATTTTCTTTTATTTCTATTGTGCAGATACAACTTTTTCCTTTTATAATTATGTGTGTGTAGGGAGGGATTTTAAGACTGTAAATATGCCATGTCTCAACAAATCTCTCCAATAGGAAGAGTTTTAAATAATGTCACTTAACAAGACACTTTAATAGACATCTTACTATGTATCATCATTTCGGTGGGATACACCCCCAAACATATATTTCCTCAGATGAATCGATGAACAATTAAAATTGATGATTACTTCTTCGTTGATGTTCTGTGAAGTATGCACCAGTTTACACAATCTGGACAATATTTATGCATAAATTTCTATTTTGATGAAAGCTACAATCATTTTCATTTTTGCATTTCATTTTGCATTTTCATTTTCATTTCATGATTTCTTGAACATACATATTTCTGTTTGGTTCATTCATACTTTCCTTATGTATATTCTGAATATTAACTTGTACTTCAGTAACTTTAAGAATCTGTGTGTGTGTTTTTGTGTATGTGTACGTATGTGTGAGTGTGTGTATATGCATGTGCATGTACGGTACTGGGAATTGAACCCAGAAACTTTACATTAAACTATGTCAACCAGCCTCTTTGGAAATTATTTTTTCAAAAAAGAAGGAAAATGAATAGTTTCTGTGGTGGGAGAAATAGTGAGTTACTGAGGGCCAAAATGTATAACAATAATATGAAACAGAATTTAAAAGCCCAAATGGGTAGGAGAAGTGGGGAAGGGAATGGGAGGAAGGAAAGAAGGAAAGAAAAAAAGTATGAGAAAACAAGGCAAAAATGGAAACAAAGTTTTTGTAAATAGAGAGGTTTCAGAGGGGGAAGGGCAAGTAGGGGAATGTGTAAAAAAACAAGAGCCACGATATATCATGTACAAGTACACGTCCTCAAAGATGAATGTGATCATATTGTATACCTGAAGTTTACCAATAGACTTAGAGGAAAAAGAAAAAGAAAAAGAAATGAAGGAAAATGTTCTTTCATCTGTGTGGTTTGCCTATGTGTCTGTTATAATTTTATTCCTCCAAAAAGATATATACATAAAAATGTGAGATTCCTCATAATGTTTTATTATTTTTTTATTTCTTACAACTGTTGTAAATATAATATTGCTTTATGGTTAGAAACTTAAATACTTTTTTCAAATTCATAATAAAAAGTGTAGAAGCCTTGACCTTGGGTCAAAGTCATCAAAAGGCATAACCAACATTATTTGATAATTAGTTATTGAATAGCTTCCTCTGGGCCAGGAGCTGTGCTTGAAGCCAGGCATTCTAAGATTAATAGAATTTAAAACTTTCTACTTAAAAGAATTCACTCAGTCAAATGAGAATTGATTTGTTATTTGACAGTGACTATAAAAATTTGACCAGTGCAATAGTAGTACAGAGGAGGAAGTTATGACTTTGCTGGAGGAACCATAAGAAAAGTTTTACAAAGGAAATGATACACTTTGAAGTACCTTCATTCACTCATCAAATATACCAACAACTACAATATCCCAGTCATTGTGATAGCTGCTGGAATGATTAACAAACTCACTACTCCTTTCCCTAAGGATATTACTTTCTAATGTAGGATTAAATACTTTAAAGCATGAATGGCTATTTGTCTAATTGAAAGCCCAAACTAGTAACTACTAATGTTCCATTGCTTCTGGTTTGTTAACTAGGCTTTCTTCTTGGTATCTGAACTCTCCCTCTTCTATATCCTATATGTGTAACAAATAGCTTTTGTCAGTGATAGCTTCGTTCCCTCTGGGCCCAATTACATCACTGTTCCCTAACCCTGAGAAGCAATTTGGGTTTATACAAGAGATGCTAGTTGTGGCCTCTCTGTATCTTTCTTGTACCTTCCAAGATAATCATGTCCCACAGTCCTTTTGAATAGGCAGTGAACATGATTGTGCCTCTGGTTATATTTGACCAGATGAAAGTCCTGTACCTGAACTGAACCAGTCCAGTTTTCTCTTGTAGCAGTTTAGAGGGGAACATGAAGAGTGAAGGAAGTCTTGCGTTAGTGTGGATCCTTGAGAGTGCCATCCAGACAGGTCTGATATTATCATCTTTGACCTAATGCACTGATGTTTAAAAAACCAGGTCCCATGAGAGAAGCCTGAAGGAGATGCCCAGAGAGCACACAGCAGCTGGGAGACAAACATGTAGTGAGTTGCTGTCTTGGCTTCCCCTGCCTTTGGATTATGGGAAATTTCTTCCATATTTTTCCCTTTAAAAGAGCTTATTTTAATGAATTTCTTTTTCCTTCAAATAGTAATATTTAATTAAAGCAGTCTCCAGGTAAAGACTCCCTAAAATACTTAGGGATCCCACAAACTCCCTGCAGACCTTTGGTCTGGTCAAGACAGGGGTCATTCTTTAACCACTGTATAAAGTTGACAATAAATAATTATTGTTTGAAAGAATATAGAAATTAAAAAGTGCTTCAAATGGTTTGTACTGGCTGCTTGAGAGTCCTTATTGACCTGTCTGATATATACAGCCAAGAAAATAATAAAAAGAAAAAAATTTTGATCACACGGGCTCATGCACAGCTTGGATTTTCTGCTCAAAGTTGTTCCAGTAGTCATTGAACACCTGTTTTCTTTGGCAGGCCTAGTTCCACTGAGCCATTCCAGTGGATATTAGAGTTCTTCCCTGCTCCTGTCTCTAATGAGTAATAGCTTTTGTGACAAGGAAAATGCTCAGTGTTCTCTTGAGTCCCATCAGTAGTCAGAATTATAAGGATAGAGGCATAGAATCAGGCACCGACAGGCCACTAGTGAAGATTTAGTTCCTGGTTAGCAGAACAGACTTCACAAGTAGATTTGGAAATGAGGTCAAACCAATTTGTTTCCAGATGGTCCCAGACAACCAAAAAAATGCAAAGGGTAATGGAAAAAATCTCAGGCATCATATGGTCATTCATCACGTCTAACCAGCAACTTAATTCCTGAAATGCTGGATAAATCTGTCTTGGAAGTTAGCCATGTAGTTGTCCAATATATGTGAACTTTATTTTTCAAAGTAAAACAGTAGCAGCTTTTTACTCAAAGATTCATAAGCTATACCCCTACACAAATAAATTATCTGTTGTCCATTGTAATCCATTTGTTCATTATTATTTTTCTTCCTGAGATTATTCATTTGGCAATATTTGTTGAGCACTTACTATTTCTGAGCTCTTTCCGGACATTGGGATAAAGTGGTAGGCAAAACAAAGTCCTGTAGGGAAGCAAATAATAAGCCAATTCAATAAGTATATAAAATATGCATAAGATATATACTATACACATATATATATAAAGTATATAATGGTGATTGTGGACATTCAAATGTCTAATGATGATCCTAAGTGGAATACTCAGGGAAGAGGTTTTTGAATTGCTGACATTTGAGCAGAGACCCGAAGGAGAGGTGGAAATTAGTCTTGTAGTATCTGAGAAAAGACTATTCTAGGCCAGGGGTGGTGAAGCTGGCACACGTGCCACCGCAGCTTGTTTGTGTCACTGCAAACTCGAGACGGTTTGCCATCACCATTCTAGGCAGGCAGACCTGCCAGGCCAGCAGCTCTCGAGGAAAGTGAAACTTTGTACATAGCCTAGAAAAATGAAGAAGGGTAGTGTCTTCAGAGGAGATGTGATGAGGGAAAGAGGATGGTGTCAGACAGGTACATGTACGTGTTTCTACTAGACTGGGAATGGTAAAAAGCAAAGGTCATATCTTCTGTCTGACTTGTTCGTGTACCCTGCCCAGCTCTTACCAGCACCTTGCACATAGGCATTTTCACAAAGTCTCTTGGGGTTAAAAATGCATACGTATGGGCCGGAGGGTTAGCTCAGTGGTTCCGGCGTCTGCCTTGCAAGCGCAAGGACCTGAGTTCAATCCCCGGTAACCACATATAATGCTGGGCATGGTGGCTCACGCCTGTAATCCCAGCTCTTGGGAGGCAGAGACGGGAGGATTGCTGAGTTCGCGGCGGCTTGCCTGGGCACCATAGTGAGCTCAGGGCCAGCCTGAACTACAAAGCGAGACCCTGTCTCCAAAAAAAGCAAGAAAAAAAAAAAAGCATACATAGTGTATTTATAGTGTATCTGATTTCCAGCAATTCTTTTCAGTGTTATGAAATAAATATAACAAATTTTTGTTTTCATTTCCGTTAATTTTTATCTGGGCATACTTTCTGACTCAGTAGGTATAATTCTATTAGACAGTGGATGAGCATGAATGGACTTGAACTTTCCATCCTGCTGCCTCAGCTTCCTACAGTGTGCTGAAATAAGAATTTCTGATATCAGTGACTCTTTGAACATTGTTTTTAATGTCTAAAAATATTTCATTATAGATTGAAATCACTGGACATACAGGACATTCTAGGTTTCACTACTATAAATACTTTCTTAAGAGAATTTCCTTACACATAGCTTTTTACCTTCTTCTAGGTGTATTTCCCAAAGAAAACCACATAATTAAAGGGCATGGACACTGAGACTATTGATTATTATTGCTATATCTCTAGAGAGGATACGTTACATTACTTGACACTTGACAGTAGTTATGTATAGTCAGGTCCATCTCTCTGCGTTCTCGTGATCAGGCGGAATTACAATTTTATAAGATATGGGTGTGACAGGCCAAAGATTTAACTCAGTGTTTCTGGTACCTGCCTAGCAAGCACAAGTTCCCTGGTTCGATCCCAGTAACCACATACAACGATACTGGGTATGGTGACTCACGCCCACTAGCAGTCAGTACCACATACCACAATGTGAGGCATGGTGGCTTGCCCGTGCAATCCTAGCACTTGGGAGGCAGAGGAAGAGGCAGGAGGATTCCTGTGAGTTTGAGGCTTGCCTGGGCTACATAGTGAGCTCAAGGCCATCCTGAGCTATGAAAGTGAGTGTTTGTCTCAAGAAAAAAAAAAAAAAGATATGGAAGTGATCAGTGACTCCATTTATTCAGAATAGGACCAGGATTCTGGCTTGTCCTGGGAGAAGTATCACTCACCGACAGCATGAGCTAGTGAAAAACAGAGACGAAAAAGGGCATTTCATGCTCGCAAAGAATGTGGAGTCTTTGGGTTAGACATACTGTACAAGCACCTCATTCTAAAGCAAGGCAGAATAAAAACAACAGTACTAGAGAGTCCAGAAGATAGGCACAGGCTATTCATCCGTCAAAGCCTGGATGCCTTCATTCCAAGAAGATTTTTAGGAGAAAGACAGGAGAGACCTTTGCACATATTTTGCCTGGTATAACGTTAAAGATGGGAGGCAGCTGCCCTGGAGGTTTGTGACTGTGGCCTTTCTGCGGGTATATCCATCGTCAAGAGTCACGAATGAGGATGTGGGCAACTGAGAGGCCACTCAACTCTGAGAACCTTGGGCTGTGAGGTTCTTGACCGTGCTTAGCTTTGGCTCACTTGTTTTAAAGCAATAAGAAAGGAAAGGTCTGTTTGTTAATAACTAGTCTGTGCTTGAAACTTTAGACAGAAGTGAGACCCAGTGGGAATTAATTCATCCTCTGTAGAGGTATTGGTGTTGGTTTTATAGTATCGGACAGTTTGGGCACCTTAACCGGATATAATGAAGCCCAGAGTCCGGGTTGCCTCAGGAAGGCTCAAGAAGCTTACATGAGAGCCAAAAGGAAGCAGAAAGCAATAGCTTCAAATGCAAAGAGGCCTGGGAAGGAATTTCATGGGAGGGAGCTTGTGTTTACAGATTCAGGGCCAGGAACTGTCCAGTGAGAAGAGACGAAGCATAAAGTGGGTAATGAATTAACATTACTCCTAAAAAGAAGTAAACAGTTTGAATTGTGTCTTATTTCTCTTTATCTTTTCCAACTTAGCCCTTCTTGGGGTACTCATTCCAACATATATATATATATATATATATATGTGTATATATATATATATATATACATATATATATACATATATATATTTTTTTAGGTGGAATGATTGAATTATACATGTTCCATTAATTCCAATGAACCAAACTTTTAGGATTTGAAGTTCCTTGGCCAATGTAGTCTACCAAAGTATTGTCCTTAAATAAAAGTCATTCTTTCATAATGGGATGTTTGTTCCCAGCTATTTAAATGCATTTTAAAAGGCAGGGGTGATAGAAATGTTGCTCTGTGCCAGATTCTCAACAGATAGTAGGCATCCTTCCTTGGCTGAAGCCCTTGATTTATGATGAATCTCTTTGTTCTGTTTTTTGAAGGCAGAAGGCTCCCTTAAACTATGTGCATCTGCATCTGAAGGGTATTCTTTGTTTAAGCACCAACTTCTCCCAAGATATGAGAGCTTACCGGAGGAAGGTTGCTCCCGAGAGGACTGCATGGGCCTGGCCACTGTCCTCACCCAGACTGGGACGTGAAGGGACCTCTAGGCACAGAAGCCCAGCAACTGCGGCACATTGGCCCCAAACTCAGTACCTGTCCTGGCAAAAAGGAAGCGTTGAGTGCCAGGCATGCAGCCCAAACTTATTACCTTGTCCTGTTTCAGTCTATAGCTGCAGGCACAGAGCCATTAATATATGGATCTTTCCCATTTGCTGCTATAAAACATGATTCTGAGAAACATGGAAGAGAAAGGAATGCTTCTGACTACAGTGTTTGAAAGGCTGGGATGTTTCCTCCCTTCTAAGGAAAGGAGAAAAGCTCATTGATTAGCAGCCCCTGGTTGGGACTCCTGGCTACAGCGGATGTTGCTAGAATTCTATTCAGCTTTCTTTGGCTTTTCTACTAAGTCTGTCACCCCTTTGCCAGCTTCAAGAGGCTTGTGTTCCCAAGCAGCTGGGTCCTTAAAACTATTTGGTGGAGGCCTGGGCTCCAGATATAGTTGCTTTGTCTTCATGTACACAGAATTCACAGGGCTTGTGAGTTTAGATTCCTTTCTAGCCCCATGGAAGCTCTTAGTAACTAAGGTGCAGGAGGAAGATGCCCAGCTTCCTTGTCTCCAGGGACCAAACTCTGAGGCATGACCTATCTTACTCTCTGACACCTATATCACTGCTTTCCCTGGGGTTCTCTGTTTTTTTTTTTGAGACAGGGTCTCTCTTTGTAGTTCGGGCTGGCTCTGAGTTCACTATGTAGCCTAGGCAAGCTTCGAACTCAGCAATCCTCCTGCCTCTGCCTCCCGAGTGCTGGGATTACAGGTGTGAGCCACCACGCCTGGCACTGTGGTATGTGGTATTGATTGTTGGTGGATGTGAGTCTCCATGCCCAGCATTTTATGTGGTCACCGGGATCGAACTCAGGACCTTGAGTTTGCGAGGCAGGCACCGGAACCCACTGAGCTAATCCTCTGGCCCCCTGGGGTTCTCTTACTTGGCTTCCTTTACCTGGCTTCTCCTCTCTTCTGTCCTGCTTCTCACACTCCCTTACTGGTCTCCCTGGAAATAGTTTAAGTAATCACTTGTATGTGAATCATAAAACTTGTTTTTAAATTCTGCTTCCAAGAAACTTGATCTACATTGACCCACCTTCATTTACATTTCACAGCAATTCGGTAGAGTAAATGTTTATCTCCATCTTTGTAATGAGAAAACTGAGGCTCAGTGATAGTAAAGTGTCTACAGCTTGTGTTTCTATACTGGGCTCTGTTTGAGCCCAGTATAATGAATGTCTTGGAAACAGTTGGCATTTAGCTGGGGGAAATCAGAGGTCTTAGAAACATCAGGTGCTTGATCAAGAGTGTGTAGAAAGTTGTCTCCTGAATTAAATCACAGGAATTGAGTAGGTCTAAGGTTTCAGACAGAGGGCAGAACTGACCAACAACTCAGTGGCACTTTCATTGACCGTCCCTCTTCCGCTCTTATCCTGTGCTGTGTCTAACAACCTATTATACTTACTGGTCCTCTGTTTCAAGGATCTGCCTGGATGTGTGGCTTCTGTGCAAGCTGGTAAGCTCTTTGAGGACCAGAACTATATGCCTTTTCCTGTGAAATCCACAGAATTTATCATGGTACTTGGTACATAATTGGTACTTGAATGAATACATCTTCAATCGAAGGACCAGCCACATGGCAGATTCGTTCATGACAAGTCCACTCTGGGGAAATCAATTAAGTCATAACAAGGGATTTTTCTGATGCTTAAAAAAGAATTGTCATACCTTGAGTCAGTTTCTTACTCTCTGGCACCTGTATCACTGCTTAAAGCAGAATTCAAGCCAATGCTGTCTCTGTGCAGTGTCTCTCATCTGAGGTACCCTTTCTAGCATAAGCTAATTCTGTTGAAGATCTTTGCTCTTGCTACATTTTCAGATGATATGCATATTTTACAGATCCAGTGACATCAACCCCAACTCTGGGGAATTATGATTTCTTCTTCTTAATTTCCTATGCAGCAATCTCCTACTAAAATTATCCCTAATCATTATATTGGACATCAAACATTAATAATGGGTAGGATCTAATTTAACCACATTGGGGAGGTCAAACGATAGCATTATTATCTTTTAAATTGTGAATCAGTGTTATAACCTTTTGTATTTTTCTGCTGACCCTGCTTGCAAATTTTCTTTGCTGTGCTTTTATCAACTCTCTTGGAATGTACAAACTCAGATAATAAATCACATGGATATTATGGTCCATAGTTTCTGAAATTTTTTCTTTTGAGTGATATGTAGGTGGACTTTGTGGTTATGTAAGCACAAAGCAAATAGGATTGGAAGGAGTCCCAGCTGAGAACAGGCAGGTGCTGGACAATCTTCCCTCAGTCTTGCTCTGCTAATAGCTCTCTGGGTGTGGGTTGGCCCCGTGCTGCTTCTGTTTTGCAGCACAACAAGATAAATGCCTACTGTGCCCTATAACATCTTAATTCCAACTGTACCTGAGAAATATGGGATGGACTCTCAGACCCCAACAGCCTTTAAAGTCATAACTGCAGAAAAAGGCTGTAGCTAGAATCAAAACTTGTAAAGTTGAAATAGGAGAAGGCAAGGATAATAACCAGGTTGAACTGGATGTTTATGATGTTAATGTCTGAACTTTATAGAAACAGTGCCTGGTTAGGTGTGTAAGTTATCTATTGCTGCATACCACACTACCCCAAAATTTAATAGCAGAAACATTGTTAATTCCTCATGATTCTGAGGGTCCAGAATTTGCACAGGGCACAAGAGGAATAGAATGTCTGTTTCACTTGGTGTCAGCTGGGGATGGAATGTCCGAGGTGATGTCTTTACTCGTGTCTGATACCTGACCTAGGATAACTCGGATGCCCAGGCCATGCTGCAAGGACTCAACTAAGATGAGGGACGTGGCTTTGCTTCTTAGTGGTTTTCCTTGGTTTCCTTTCATACAGTTTCAGGGCTTCTGCTTCTCCATATGCCTTCCCATATGGTCTTTCCAGCAGGGTAGTGAGATTTTTACATGACAGCTCCCCACTCACAAGAGTGAAAAAAGCAGAAACTCTAGAGCTTTTTGAGGGCCTAGGCTCAGAGCAGACCTTGAATCACTTCCACTACATCTTTGCTAAACAAGTCGTAAATCAGTCTAGATATAAGAGGAGAGAGCTTGTGGGAGACATAAGTAATGGAGGTGTGTCCTCCAAAATCTGCTGCAGTAACAGGCCACTCTGGCATGGTGTGAAGAAGAGCATTTTGCCTGTATAGAACAGGCAAAAAATGCTGGGGCTTGGGAAGTGCTTAGGGGTTGCCACAATAAAATATTCATTTGAATTTTAATTTCAGTTGAGCAATAAATTATTTTTAGTATAAATATGTCCCATGAAAGTATCATAGCATGCAATTTTTGGGGCATATTTATACTAAAAATATTTATTTATCTGAAATTCAGATTTAATTGGAAACTCCATGTTTTCATTAGCTATGTATTGCAACCTCCAACAAGGACTCTGTAAACAGGACCCCAGTCCAGGTCTTGAAGCCATTTGTTGGCCTAGTTATGAGGTGGCTCTGGTCAAATCAAGATCAGAGAATGAGAAAGGAGGGGAAGAAGCCAGTCAGGGCCAGCTGTGAGAGGGGTGCACAGGAGGCCTGAGCAGTCCGGCTGAGTGTGGGACAGGCCAGAGAGGAACTTGCAACTTTGGATGATTGCTCTAAGCATCAGTTTATTTATTTGTGCTTTTGTGCTTTCATGTAAAGGGGGTTGTACAGCTGCGTTGTAGGATTGTGGTTGCATTAGGTTTTGGGGTGTTTGGTTGCACTTGTCAGGGGTGTAGGAGGAGTGGGCAAGAGGTACAAGGGAACTGATTTTCCTAGACAAAGCAGGCTCTCTGTCTAATGCTTTCCACTGTCCATTTTCCTTAGTCATGGTAGCTTTTGCAGGTAAAAGACATCAGTTTAGGGTGAAAGACAAGTTGATAGAATGCATTCAAGTGGAATACAATTTAAGAGGCTCCTGTTCTCAGCCTTTCATACTGACTTTGGCCTCTGCTGCCTTAACTCTGACCCTTTCTTTTGCAACTGTGAGATGCGAGTGTGATGCCATGTCATTTCTCTGGGAGACCCATTGGAAGCATCCTGTGTGCCTTTCAGACTCCAGAGCATCCCCCAGAGGCTGAAATTGTTTAGGGCACCAAATATTAATGGAACTGAACACCTTAATCTGGTGTTCTGCTAATTTGAGACTTTGCCGAGATAAGCAAACACGGCTGTCCAGAAGGCACCGACGAGGGCTTGGGGAGGTAGGTAGAGGAGCAAGCCCCCTTGTGGTGTGCTGTGCTGTGCTGTGCTGATGTTTTCCATCTGCAATATCCCAAGGTGAGATTCCAGAGGTAAAACTTTTCTCAAGATACTTATAATGGATTGAAGGGCAGAACAGCAGGACAGGTCAGCTCAGGAGCACCTCCTTTTGGCTTATTGCTTTTCCTAGCCTTGCAAATAGTCCCTTGCCCAAGGCGCAAGAAACTCTAGTCCAGTGATTGATAAAATGCCTATTTCATGTCTCTTTCATTGTCTGTGGAAGATTTGGTAGCTATTTACAAGGCTGCTATGAACTTTTAGACTTCCCTGGAGAATACAGCTTGGAAATGTATGTGGAAATATTGTCATTATCTATTTTATGGGCGAACACGGTATAAACAGTGACTGACGAAGCTTCAGCGCACCAGGTCATGCCTCCCGCTCAGCTTCTCTCTTTTTCTGATTTACCCTGGGTCTGGATCTCTCTGCTCCTCTCACGCTGGACGTGCAGCTGCATTCATTATTCTCACCAGCTCTGCCCGAGCCTGCTGCATAAGGAGCACAGTGGTCTGCAACCCAGGCTGGTTTCCTGGGCAGTAAACTATAATAATGTGACAAGATAAGGTTGTATCTGACACATATTTTCCAAGTTTATCAAAGGAAACGTTGTAGCTGCTGCTGCTCCCGTGTGCGTGTGTGTGTGTGTGTGTGTATGTGTGTGGTGGTTGTGGTGCATGTGGAGTGAAGGGGAGGCCAGAGTGCAAATGAATGTGTGGGATTCTGAAAGGCATCTTGTGAATGCCACCGCTGAAGAGAGAGGCAAGACTGTTCACTGCTTGGTAATGAGATTCAGTGTTATGGGACTGTTATTTTTAGTTTTAAACTATGAAAATCTCATTCTCTCCCTAGAGACCGCCTTTCTGCCATTCTTTAGCACATCAAGTGAGAAAGCAAGTGTCATCTCTTAAAAATGATAACAGATCCTAAGTCAGCTTATAAAAAATACTGCTCTCCCCAATTCTGTTTGGTCTGTTAAGAGTGATCTTATAAATTGGAATTTTGATTTGAGATGAGCAGGGAAGGGGCATAAAAAGTGAAAATGCTGTTTGAAAGTCTTAAACTAGATAAGAAAGGCTAAGGACACAATGCTTAAAACAGTTCTTTAGGGTAATTAAGTATAGATGTCCACCACATGGCCGTTTGCCTCTCTGTCTGCCATCTCTGTGTCATCTGTGTGTTTTGGCTTTTGCCTCTGTGTGTCTGGAATTTTTTTTCTTTTTTGGAGACAAGGTCTCATTTTGTAGTTCAGGCTGGCCCTGAGCTCACTATGTAGCCCAGGCAAGCCTTGAACTCTTCAATTTTCTTGCCTCTGCCTCCTGAGTGCTGGGATTACAGGCATGAACCTCCATGCCTGGCACTGTGGTATGTGGTACTGATTGCTGGTGGGCGTGAGTCACCAAGCCTGGTATTGTTATATGTAGTTACTGGGGTTTGAACCAGGGACCTTGTACTTGCTAGGCAGGTGCTGGAACCACTGAGCTAAATTTCTGGCCCCTGGGATGTTATTTTGATGCATTTAATGAGTATTTTTTTGATTGCCTTGGTCTATCTTTCCTTTTTCCGGTTATCCTAATATTTTATGTTCACACAGACTTTATGTTCCTGGGATTCCATGCGTAGAGCTAGTAAACTGATCATAGCCTTATGAATTCAGAGGCTTTTCTGCTTCTGGTATTCTGTTTTTGACCCTATTTACCACTGCATGAGTCCAGTTATTTATGAAAAGTTAGAAGGTCTGAACATGAGTAGGATTGTGGCTTTAATCACTAGTTACATGGGTAGTAGCTTCAAAGCGTGTATCTCCAGCATCAACCTTTTGCAAGAGGAGAAAACTGCTTAAATCCAACTGCTTACTTGCTGTTCCAGGTGGGTGTGCAGCATGCACGTTACTCTTACTACATCCCCAGTCAAAATTTTAATTCTATTCACATCCAACTTTGATTTACTTCTGTTGCAGGCTTCTCTGCTTTTCACTAGTTTCTATCATTTTCTTAGTTCTAAAGTCATGGGGTCAACCTTGATTCCTGCTTCCTTTTCTTAGCTCAGGTAACCCCTGATCTATCACCAAACCTTGCCGTTTTTCACCCTGGAAATTTCTTCAGACTCTTACTTCTTGTCAGCCCCATCATGCCCAACCTGATCCCAGCTACAACCATCTTTTACCTGGATTAGTGCAATAACCTCCTCACTGATTTTGCCTTCACAATACCCTGTTCTCCAGCAGCTCCCCACATGACCTTTAAAAGCCTTGGCTAAGCCAGCTGGAAGGCCACACAGCTGTAATACCAGGCTGAGGCAGGACAGTCTGATGTTTGATCCCAACCTGGCAGGGACTTGTCTCAAAATAAACAATAAAAAGGGTTTGGGATATATTTCAGTGTGAAGACCCTGGGTTCACTGCTCAGTGCCGCAGCAGACACGCTGGCTGCTCATGCTGCTCTTTGGTTCAGACTCTCCGGTGGCGTCGCACATCGAACCAAGTGCGTTAGGTGCTGGCTTGGCAGTTGGCTGCTCCCAGCTGCCCCCTGCAGCCCTGTTCTCCCAGTCCGCGCACACTGCTCCATCCCGCTTGTTTCCTCACCGCCCTGAAGGCTCCCGTGCTGTTCTCCACCTGGCCTGCGTCTCTCTCTTCCCAGATAGAGGCATTCTTCCCCCTTATTATGTTTTGTCTCTACTGTGCAGCCCCTCCTCAGAAGATTATCTAGGAGTATTTAAAACAAAATAGTCTCCTGATTTCCTGTCTTCTGACTCTGTCCCTCTTAACCTACTTTATTTTTCTTTGCGATTCTTATAACCAGAAAACATTCTATGTGTATTTATGTGTCTGGTTCTTCCCACCCCAGTGTTAACTTTCTGATGCAGAGACTTTTTCTTCTATAACTGTGTCTCCAAGCAGCTAGAACTATTATGTAGAGGTTGTTTGGTAACTCTGTGTTAAATAAATGAATGGAACATCTGCCATGCTTTCCACAGTGTTTCTGTGTGTTTTCCCTCAGCACCCAGGAAATTATCTTACTTTTTTTTTGAGACAGGGTCTCGCTTTGTAGTTCAGGCTGGCCCTGAGCTCACTATGTAGCCCAGGCAAGCCTTGAACTCAGCAATCCTCCTGCCTCTGCCTCCCGAGTGCTGGGATGACAGGCGTGAGCCACCACGCCCGGCACTGTGGTATGTGGTATTGATTGCTGGTGGGCGTGAGTCACCATGCCCAGCACTGTATGTGGTTTCCGGGGATCGAACTCCGGACCTTGCGCTTGTGAGGCAGGCGCTGGAACCACTGAGCTAACCCGCTGGCCTGGAAATGATCTTACTTTGACGCTCCGGCGTGTGATACGTGGATGCACGGTGACGGGACGCACTGCCTGTGGAGTGTCGCCCCTGTCTCTCTGCTGTCTTCTCACCTGCGGAGAGCTCCCTGTTTCAGGGAAGGAGCGATCGGGGCAGCCAGAGAGGGAGCGTAAGGAGCAGAAAGCCTGGCCGAGGGTGGGGTGACTGCTCCGGCCAGTCTCCGTCCGTAGATGTCCCGAGGGGCCTCCTCTGCAGGCCCACTCCCCGCACAGGTCAGGAGCTTCCTAGTCAGCAGCGCCTCCACAGCTCCCCATCGGTGGACTCTCGGGCTCACCGGGGCTTTCTACAGCTCTGCGGATGGAGGGAAGTCTCTGGGTTATCGTGTTGCTTTGCAAATCTAGAAATAAAAAAAAAAAAACAACCCTGAAAGCAGCCTTCTTTAGAACTGTACTGTGGCTTTTCACTCTTTTTCCAGTTTGCCTGTGAAGTTTGATTCTGTCAAACTGTTTTGCTTTGATGTTACAAAGTATTTCTTTGCTCTCACATCAGCTTAGTAGAAGTGGCGGCAAGGCAATGAATAGGTGACAGGTGGGCTTCTGAAAAAAAGAAGTGACTGAAAACATGCTGAAAAAATAAGATGGCTGCAAATCTGTGTATTTTAAACAAAGTCAGGGATGGAGTGCGACCCGGAGTCCCCCACACACGCAGTCCGCCAGACCACACTGCTGTCGGATTCTGTCCCCCGTGGCAGGATGCAGCAGTCATCCACAGCAGGCATTCCAGGGCTGTCTACCCGGATCAGCCCAGGCCTCAGAGGCTCCCCTGAATCTGACAGCCCAGTGAATGCTTTCAGAAACGTTGCTCTTTTGGGGGTGAGTTTCTTTCCCGTTATTATCTGTGAAACTTATCCAGCGAGTCGTGACGCCCTCTTAATTTGGCGTGTTCCTTTTCTGGTGCTTCATAGCCAGGCGGTGTCCCAGGCCCGGAAGTGAACGTGACAGTTTCCCCAGCCCCTGACAACCCGTGGGGCTGAAGACCCACCCCACGTTCCGGGCTCCCCTGGTGCAGTAGCTAGGCCGCCGGAGGAGCCTCCCCGGGTAGGTTGGTTTTCCCTTCCAGGCAGGGCCAGGAAGCAGCGGACCTGGGCGCCTGTTCTGGGCGTGGACTCCCTGCGCTGCCTGCCTTCCTCAGTCCCGCGTCTCGAGCCACTTCACCCTGGTTTCCACCGCTCAGAGCTGCCTTCTGGTTGTCTCTGAAGGTCACAAGTGTTCACTTTTGCTCTTAGCAGAGAGGGCAGGGACATAGCACTGTGCTATGTCTTGTCCAGGTCAGAAGTTAGGGTCTGTTTTAAAAATAACTTCTGGTGTGAAGACTAGGTGAGGAAATATGGAAAAAGAAGCATGATTATATATATTTTGTATGTATGAATGTATTGGTGGTGTAAATGTTCGCTTAGGAAGTGACACGTCTTAAGAAACAAGACATTCAGAATTACAGACAAGTTTTAGGGGAAGAGATTGCAGCAATTTTATAGTTTTGCAAGTGTGACGGAGCTCTTGGTGGCAGAAACTGTCTGAGATGGAGAAGGGTGAACTGAGGTGAAAGGGAGAGGTTGATTTTGCCATCCTCAGAGCATCCTGGGGTTGGCACGGGCATAGTCTTCTTTCACAGTGCACCAGCAAAATCCAATGGAGCCCCTGCCACCAGCCAGCCCTTTTCAGCCAGCGCAATTTCATGAGGATATTTTGGATTGTAGGATGTGGAATCTATTTTCTTATGGATTTTATGAGCTGACTTGGCTTACTACTGGGGTTAATGAGGAAATAAATAGGAGTCATTCTTCTTCCAAAACGTTCCTGCCTACTTTCCCTTCACCATTCACTGGATGATCTTCTATGAAGATAACTTTTCCTGTCTTCTGAGTATATTAGAACAGGTTCAAGTGCAGGAGTGAAACCTTGCGTCTAGGTTAGAACTAGAAGTTAATACTCTGCAATTCAAATACACCCCTTTTCCAAATACAAAATCAGACCAAATGTCTGCTCGAGAATAGGCAAGGAGGAGGAGGAGATTGTGGTTTGTTCCTTGTCTTCTGGTTTCTCGTGCTTCCCAATGAGCAGGCTGACTCTGGCTTTTTCAAACATAGTTAATATGGAATGGAAGATTTATAGGAGGAGGCAGTGTTTTTCTTTTTTTTGCCTGACATTGACTGTGTCTCTGTTGTGACTTTCAAAGACCCTGAGAAAGCAAAGACCTATTTGCTGATTCTTTTGGCATCACAGATATGTTTCAGGGGAAGAGACTGCAGTGTCTTGGTATTTTTGTAACTATGAGATATGTCTTTCTATTTGAGATAGAGGATTGAGCTGAGGTAAAGAGATGTATTGATTTTGGGGTTAGTCTCAAGACTTGCAGCGAGAACCTGTACATTTGGGCAGTGGACACACTCTCTGATGACTTGTAACGGATATTTCTACAGCTGACCTACGTATCACCAGTCATGCTTCACGTTAGCACACAGCCTGTTGTGTGATCCTTCTCAAGATTACTCTATCTTGGTTTAAATTTTACAGGTTATCCATGAGAATCTGGGTTTCAGGATGCACAAAATTTTCAAAATACTCTGTATTTCCACCTTCTCTTCAGGGAAGGCTCCTGTCTGCTTTTCACCTCCATATCTCTCTAGGTTCTAGGGAACTCACAGTCTAATTCTTACTACAGAATTCTGTCTCCACATACTTGGCCAGGGAGGAAGGTTCTGCTCGCTCTTCCTAATCATAGCATCTTATAATAATGTCTGTGTAAGGCCTTTCTTCTATATGAACTCATTTAGTTCTCTTGTGTTGTAAGTGACTGTCAGTGGTGCTTAATTAACATCTCATTCACTACTCTTTAAGGTTAAAAAGCTTTATGTTTATTTCTTCCTTTAACTTACTCATTCTTGTTATGGCTTATACCTTGAGCCTCCTCCAACCCCCCAATCCTCATGCAGTCATAGTTTGGGGCTTTTTGGAGGTGGCTGGTTCTACGGTGCATGGTACTAAATTAGTTCACTAATTGGTTTAGCATTGTTCTGGGTGTGGGAGTAACCGGGAAGGCCCAGCCTAGGGTGGGTGGCACCAACAAAAAAGGCAGGTTGTCTGGAAGGGATAAAAGGGAGAGGCAGACTTGCTGATTGCTGCCTTGTGCCAGCCCTGCCACATCATGGTCAGTTTCTTTGTCATGCCACACTGCCTTGGAGCCAGTTGATTATGGACTGAAACTTCCACAGACTGAGCCAAAATAAACCTTTCTTTAACTTGTGGTGTGGGGTATTTTGTCTCAGCAATGAGAAAAGGAACTAAGACTGTTCCCCAGTTGCTGGATAACCAGGTTGTCTCCAAAACAAAACAAAACAAAACAAAACAGTGTGCACTGAAACATATTTTGACAAAGACCCTTTACTAACTTGCTAAAATATTTCTCTGGATTTATGCTCAGGAGAAAGATTCATGAACTGCAGAGTGTACACATGCTTAATATTGCTAAGGACACCAGATGACCTGTTTCCTATCTTCACTATCTTTTTAATTTTTGTATCATATGGATGCAAATTTGAATTTAATGTTTCTTTGCTTACCTGTGACTGTTAGAATTTCTTCATTTTCACCGAAACTTCTCAGGAATCCCTCGTCTGAGTTATCTCCTCACATTCTAAGGCATCTATTTTCTCAACATTATGTACTGAACCATTTTTCCTCATTGCTTTATAAAACTACCTCCTCTCCGCATCAAAATCACTTAAAAACTGGAATTTATTTCTGAGGTCTCGGTTGCATATTTTTTCCTTATCTTTTAAAAATACCTGTTTGTATTGTATTATAAGCTTTCCAGCATCTCAGTATCATATATATTATCATTCTCCCAAGCCATTACTCCTTTTTTATATTCAAATGGACTTAGCTTTTTACTTTGCTTATTATTCATTCTTCCTTTGTATTCCTAGGGCCGGATTTTCACTCCAGTTTCCCATTCTAATTTGTGAAAGAGGTACCATTCCCACTCAAGTAACATTCCTTACAGAGAAAAGCAATTTTTAGGAGAAAGCAATCCTGAAATTCATGTGGAACTAGAAGAGAGGTAGAATAGCAAAAGCAATTCTAGGCAACTAGGGCAAGGTGGGGTGCATCATGATCTGAGACTTCAAGTTATGCCACGAAGCTACAGTGATGAAACAGTAACGTATCGACATAAAAACCAGGCTTGTGGATCAGCGGGACAGAGTAGCAGATGCAGAAACAACTTCATGACGCTCATGTATGTTGTCTTTGACAAGAGGATGAAATGCTTTTGGTAGAGGAAAGAGAGCTTGTTTAACACACAGTGCTGGAAGCACTGGCTATTCATGCGATGAAGATTAAACCTAGACTCATATCTCTTACAATATACCAAACTAAAATAAAAACAGATAATATGACACAGTATTAAAACAAAAAAAATTTTCCTGGAAAACAAAATAGATAAAACTCTTGAAGACATAGGCATAGTTATGAAGACATAGACTTTTTGAGCAAAACCCCTGTTTCACAAAGCACATATCAAGAATCAACCAAGTGGGGTCTCTTTAAATTAAAAACCTTGTGCACAGTAAAAGAAACAACCAGTGGAGTGAAGAGGCAACTTATAGAGTGGGAAAAAATTTTGGCCAGCTACTCCTTAGACAAAGGGCTAATTCACAGAATATAAAAAGAACTGAAAATATTAGACTTCCCAAACTTAAAAACTCAGTTAAAAAATTGGCATTTTAAATGAATAGACATTTCTCAGATGAAGAAATACAGATGGTCAATAAATACATGAAAAATGTTCATTACTGGCTATGTGAGAAATGCAAATTACAACAACACTGAGAGTTCATCTGACTCTAGAAAAAATGGCCATTAAACAGAAATCAACCAGTAACAAAGGCTGGCAAGGCTGTGGGAGAAAGGAAGCCTTTTCCATTGTTGGTCGGAATGTAAACTGGTATAATCAGTGTGGAAATCAGTATGGAGAGACCTCAAAAAACTAAGAATAGAAATTCCATTTGATCCAGCTATTTCTCTTCTGGATATTCCCAAAGAGTGAAAAAAATTATACTACAATGATATTTGTATGTCTGTGTTGCTAGCAGAGGAATTCATAATAGCTAAATCTTGGAAACAGCCTATATGTTCACCAAAAGATGAATGGATAAAGAAAATGTGGTATAATGTCCTCGCTTCGGCAGCACATATACTAAAAAAAAGAAAATGTGGTATTTAGACACAATAGAATACTACTGTGCCATAAAGAAGGATAAGCTTGAATAATTTGTAGAACAGATGTATTTTGAGATCATAATGTTAAATAAAGTAAATAAGACACACAACCTTAAACATCACATAGGTTCTTTTTTTTTTTTTTTTTTTTTTGCTTTTTTTTGAGACAGGGTCTCACACTGTAGTTCAGGCTGGCCCTGAGCTCACTATGGGGCCCAGGCAAGCCACCGCGAACTCAGCAATCCTCCTGTCTCTGCCTCCCGAGTGCTGGGATTACAGGCGTGAGCCACCACTTCCGGCACTGTGGTATGCGGTGTTGATTGTTGGTGGGCGTGTCTCCACGCCCAGCATTCTATGTGGTTACCGGGGATCGAACTCAGGACCTTGCGCTTGCGAGGCAGGCACCAGAACCACTGAGCTAACCCTCCGGCCCCACATAGGTTCTTTTATCTGAAAATTAAAGTGTGGTAATAAAAAAGGGAAACAAAGGTTATGTATTTAGGGGTGGGGTGTGTATGGGAACAGGAAAAAAAATGAGGATTAAATTGTGTTATATAGTGGTACAAATTCCCAAAATCGAGAGTGATCATGATAAGATGTGTATAAACAATTTACCAATAAAGATAAAATTTTTTTAAAAAGTGTGAAATAAAAGGTAGACAATAGGACATAATAAGGAGAGAGTGCAGTATGGGCAGTGTTTCTCAAATCAATATATATTTGATTTAGTGTAATTGTTTTATATGTTTTCTATGCCTGTGGCCTATTAGTCTGGTTGTTAACCTGTTTATATGACAGTTAGCTTTATAATAACTTATAAGTAAATGAATCTGATGCTGACAAAATGAGAGAGAGGTAGAGAGAAGGGGGAAACAGAATTTTTATGTGCTATGCGCATGTACTAATTCCCCACCATGAACATGATCACTGAGTACTGCAAACATGTACTAATAAAATTAAAGAAAAGTTAGCTTCGGGAGGCAGAGGCAGGAGGGTTGCTGAGTCTGAGGCTTGCCTGTGCTACATAGTGAGCTCAGGGCCAGCCTGAACTACAAAGTGGGAACTTGTCTCAAAAAAAAAAAAAAAGGTTAGCTTTCAATAACTAATTTGTACGTTAACATCATCAGACATTTCTAAGATATAGTATGTAATGTCCTTTGGCTAATTTTTTAGCAGTCATTTCCTTTTTCTTTGTAACAGAGTTATTTTGAAGAATGATTTTTATAACTTAAATTAAAATATCTATTGTTAGGATTAGTGTGCTTTATTTTGTTGCATTTTGGTTAGATACTGTGACTCACACATTAGAATTCTAAATTTTCTTTGTAAATCTAAGGATGGGTTTATATGAGCAAACCATGGACACTGGAAATCTATTTTCCAGAGAGTTAAAGTTTGGCAATTATTAAAGCAACCTCTATTAATTATTTACCTTATGTCCTTTTATCTAGTACTGTTAAGCCATAGGGAGGCCATACAAAGAAGTTTACGAATCAGCTACAGGGTATCCATATCCCCTGACTCCTATGGAACACGCGTGTGCTTTTGAGTGAGGAGAGGGCTTTCATGATATTCTCATAGGGATCCAAGGGTCTAGAATGATGTACAACCACAGGTTCTTGATTTTTGTTTTATGTTTATTTTTTATCCATTTGGTCTGCAGCAGCACTGTAAGGAGAGTTTCAGATGTTTGGTCTTGTTTTCTGCTACTTTTTAAAAATTTTATATATTGAAGCAATGTTGATGGATGTATATTCATGAAAATTGATAGTACCTTGTGAATTCTCTTTATAATCGTAAAGTGATAATTATAAAATCATTAAAAAATCTATTTTAATATATTTGCCTTGAACTAAGCTTTGTCTTATTTTATTGCTCTAATTGTAGCTTTCTGTTTATTTGTATTTTTTCCCAGTGTATTTTTTCAACTTTAGGCTTCTGTTTAATTGGATTCTTCTTACATTGATCATGTTTAATATGAGATTTTATCCCTTTTGTGTTCATTGCAGTGTTATATTTTTTCTTCTATCATTTTGTTTTGAATTGGTTGTTGGTGTTCATGACTTTTGTTTATGTTTTTGTGTTTTGCTATATAGATTTTGCATGCATTGCTTATCTTTTCTCCAGTGACTTGCATATTTTGATTGCAGTCTATTTTAAAACCACATTTTAATTCTGTAAGTTTTCCCAAACATAATCTAACACATACCTCTGTATTTGATATAACAGTTGGAGTCTTCTAAGTTTTCTATATTTTAAGTAATAATTTTTTACATTTAATTTTTTTCCAGTTTTTATAAAATTAAAATTTGAATTCAATATTCTGTAATTCCATAATTATATTATAGATGTTCACAAGCATATTGTTGTTAGTTGTTCTCCTTTCTATCATATTTACAGAAATCATGACAAAAATCACTGAAATTTTGTACTGGCATGACTTCGGACTTGTCATCAAAATTTTACTGTATCTGTTTCATTGTTTCACGCTCATCCTCAAATAATTTCTTCTCTTCTCCTTCTCTTTCTCTGTCCCATTTTCCAGTTCAGGCTGGGCTTGAACTTGCTCATGCTTAATACTTCCTACTGTGGGGATGACAGGCATGTGTCACCAGGCCTGGCCCTCATTTAAAGAGCCTATGTTTTCGAGCCCTTTATATCCTTGAGATTATCTTTCTTTGCTTTCCAACATGATGGGCAGGCATAGTCAATGTGAATATATCAGTTAGCACTTACTGCCTAAAAACCACATGAGAAGTTAGTGACTCAGTGAAGAGACTGGGTTATGTTCCTCAAATGACACAAAACATTTCAGTTGGAAGGAAAAGATTTAAGAGATGTGTTGTGCATGATGGTGACTATAGTTAATTATAACATATTGTGTATGTGAAAATTGCTAAGACAGTGGAATTTTTCCTTTCACTACTCAAAAATAATTCATATAAGGTAATGCATGTATTAAATAGCTTGTTTTAATTATTCTTCAAGGTATAGAAGTCAAAACATCATATTGTATAACATAAATAGATATAATGTTTCTTGTGAATTTTAAAAAGTTGAAATAGTGACTTCACATGATAATAATCATTTCTTTAGCACCCAGTTGTGCAAGTTAGCCATTTGGGTTGTTTTGATGAAAATTCTTGTCTAGAATGTCCTCAGTCATACACACAGTCCCTAGTCACCTTCCGGGACAGCTAGGAGCTGCCCGCATCTGGGGCGACTCTGTCCTCCACGAGTCTTCTCTGGAGCAGGCTAGCCCTGGACTGGCTCAGCAGCTAGGTCTGGTTCCAATGAGCTGCACATAAGCATGGCTAGTCTCAGAGCCATACCTGTGACTGGCACAGTCTGATATCTCACATACTCTATTGTTCAGAACAAGTAATGAGACTACTGGTTCAGAGAGAAGGGGAGTAGAAACAGTCCACCTTTAGTGGGATGTACACAAGGTCACACTGCCCAGAAGTATTCATAGTTGAATGTAATATGTGTTGCCATTATAGAAGTTCAGTCTACTATACACATATAAATTTTTGACACAATCCCTTAGGAACTTGCAGTTCTCACTTATATCCTGGTATTTAGAGAGTATTCAATTTCATTTATGTTAATATATATTTGCTATTTACCTCTTTAGTTTTTTTCTACATATTTCAGAATGATTGCTTACCTTCTCATGTTTGCCCTTTGTATCACCGATTAATTTAACACTGGCTTTCCTTCTTGGTACTTTCAGTATTTTTTTTTTTTTTTTTTTTTTTTTGCTTTTTTGAGACAGGGTCTCGCTTTGTAGTTCAGGCTGGGCCTGAGCTCACTATGGTGCCCAGGCAAGGCGCCGCAAACTCAGCAATCCTCCCGTCTCTGCCTCCTGAGTGCTGGGATTACAGGCGTGAGCCACCACGCCCAGCATTATATGTGGTAACCTGGGATCGAACTCAGGTCCTTACGCTTGCGAGGCAGGCGCCGGAACCACTGAGCTAACCCTCCGGCCCCTTTCAGTATTTTTTAGTTGAATTTTATTGAGTTGTTTTTCAATAAGCCCTTTCCCTACCTTCTCTCTTTCCATTTCAGATTGCCTCTAATTTTTATTGCAATATTTCCTCATGCTATGATGAGGCCTTTCTCCTCTCTTTAGAATTACTAATACTTTCAGGAAATTTGATTCTGGATTCTTCAGTTATTTTCATGGACACTGGGCAAAAAACTATGTTTTTTTCATTTTATAGATTATTAAAATAATATTTTCTTACATAGTTTTCTGTTTTTCAATCAGACAAACAGATTTTTTCTACAATGTCTTTTCTTTTTCTGATTAACAATTGTATTAGTAAAGCGATACATTCAGATACTGAAACATCAGGCATTATTTAATAGTATGAAGTAAAAGGTAAGTCTCTTCTCCTATAATCTTAATCAACTGGTATAGGCAAGCACTCTAAACAGTTGCATAGTAACAGAAATTAATTTTTTGTTTTGAGACAGGGTCTTACTTTTGTAGTTCAGGCTGGCCTTGAGTTCACTATGTAGCCCAGGCAAGCCTCGAACTCAGCAATCATCCTCCCTCTGCCTCCCAAGTGTTGGGATTACAGGCGTGAGCCACCATGCCCGGCACTGTGGTATGTGGTATTGATGGCTGGTGGGCGTGAGTCACCACGCCCAGCATTGTATGTGGTTACTGGGATTGAACTCAGGACCTTGCACTTGAGAAGCAGGCGCCCGAACCACTGAGCTAAATCTCAGGCCCATTGGTTGATTTCTTAATAGTAACTGCTCCTTGTGGAGTGAGATGGAATCTCAGCACTGTTTTAATTTGTACTTTATAAATGACCAGTGATATTGAATATTTTTCATATATTTGTTTGCTAATTCTAATTCTTCCTCTGAGAAATGTCTTTTTACTTCAGATGCCCATTTTTGCATTAGGTCTTTAAATTTGGAGAGTCTGATTTTTTTTGTTCTTTATATATCCTAGATAATAGTTCTTTATCTGAATAGGTGGTAAGTTTTTCCCCACTCTGTGGGTTGTCTCTTCACTCTGTTGCTGGTTTCCCTTGCTGTACAACAGCTGTTTAATAAGATGAGGTGCCACTTGTTGGTTCTTTGTAGTATTTCCCATGCAGTCTAGGTTTTATTCATAAAGTATTTGCCTACTCTTACATCCTCAAGCACTCTACCTTTTTTCTCTTCCAGCAGATTTAGTGTTTCTGTTTTAATATTTAGATCTTTGATTCATTTTGATTTTAGCATAGCAGATGGTGAAGGATATGGCTCTGCTTTCATTCTTTGACACGTCAAAAGCCAGTTTTTCCAGTGGCACTTATTAAAGAGGCTGTCTTTCTTCCAGTGAAGATATATGGGTTCTTTGTCAAAGATAAGATTATGTCTGGAGTTGCTTCTGCCTCCTCTACTCTGTTTCTTTACTTTGTTCCTCAGGTGTGTTCTTTTTGCCAGTACCATGCTGTTCTTTTTTATTTTTCACAGTGACTTTGTAGTATAATTTCAAGTCAGGGATTGTGATTAAATTATTTCTACATGTTACCGTGCTTTTTTATCTTTACCTGTTATTGAATTGTGTCTAGATTATATTCAGTGAACTTTCTTGAGTTGATTCCTACTCAATATTACATTCACATAATATTGTTCACAATATTTAGCTATTAATCTAGTGTTTATATCCCATTACACAAATGTATCACATTTTATTTATGTATTTTTAATGGGCATTTAAATTATTCCCAGATGTGTTATATCATACTACCCAAACTATTGCTATGAGTGTTCATGAATACTTCCTGATGCCTGTATATAAAAGTTTATCTTGGATAGAATTGTTAGCATTGGGGATGTATATCTTTGACCTTGGTAGCTATTGCTACCCAATAATTTTATTAAATGGTAGAACTAATTTATACTTCCACAAACATTAGTGCAACAGCATCACTTTTTCCATGGAACTTGATTATAGAGTATTTGGATAGTGGATAGAAAAGATTCATATTCTGTCTTCAATTTAGAATAGTTGGATTGGGAACAGTCAGAAGAGAGACTGCTTTTTAACTTTTAGTTCCATTGTTAGTAATGTTGGATGGTATTTTCTCCGAATTATATCTGCTTTGTCCAGGTTCAGAGATATTTTTGCCTAAGTTTTTGTGATAGTGTGATTTTCTTTTCATCTCTTACTGTTTCTTCATTGGTATTTCAGTGAGAAGATAGACTAAAAAGTAGGTATCAGCCTGATAGCCAAATGTCATTTTAAACCAAAAAACTCATTTAAAAAAAGTATTGTATCATTCAGCTGTATCTATGGAATAAGCCATCTTCAGACTTGGTAGTTTGGTCATTTGTGACGTATGTAAACTGGTTACAGTGGACAGCCCTGCTTGTCCTTTACACTGGGCTTTATTCTTCACTGCAGACTGACTTAGGTCTGCTCTATATATATTCCTTGTAGAGCCAGCATGAATTTCTGAGAAAACTCTTTTTTTCCAGTTTTAATTTTTATTAGCATATATTTCTATCACACAGTGATTGTTTTTATTGTGGAGTCTTGATCCATGTATGTAGCATCTCAGTTCTTTTTTCATTCTCTTTTCCTACCTTCTTGCCCCATCCATTTATCTCTTGTTCCCTTCCTATTAAAAAAATATTTCCCTACTTTCTATTATCTTGTATTTTACTATTTATATTTTTGATTTTTCATGTAAGGGAGACTATGTGACATTTAAGCTTGTGTGTCTGATTTACTTAACATTATGATCTCAGGGAACATGAATTTTCCTCCAAATGACTTGTTTATCCTTCTTTAAGGTAGAGTAGTACTCCAATATGTAAAACACCACATTTACTTTATCTGTTGATCTGTTGTTGGACATATAGATTACTTCCAAGATTTAGCAATTATTAATTGTACTGCTGCAGACAAGGGTATACATGTATCTTATGGCAAAAGAAGTACAAGATGGAGAAGAGAAATGTCTGTTGTCATTGGTAAGGTTTGAATATGACATATTAGTTACATGACATAGGCCAAAGTGAGGAGCAAAGAAGTCTATCCTGTTTATGCAAAATCAAATGACAAAGCATGGAATCCATTGGGGCTAAATCACTCACTGGCCTATATTGAAAGTATTTCTTATGTAGGTATATGCCAAGACTTTTCCCCAAATTTTTCATGTGTTCTACTTCCCCCAACACTTTGAAAATGTAAATTTCCTTACACTCAGAGTGAGAAAACTGAAGTTGAGGAATTTCTGATGATTTGCCCACCACTGAACTTCTTTTTAAAGCATTTAATGGGATTTGGAACTAGGTCTTCCTCTTTAGCAGGTTTGTGCCTTTCCAGCTCTACTTTTCCAAACTAAATTTCTCCTCCAAACTCCATGATTACTCAGTGCTCAGGAAATACACTGTGGTCATAGAAAAAGAAATCAGAGATAGAACTAGAATTTAAAGGCATTTGACAGTCAGAAAGCTCCTATTAAATATTCCCTAAGTTAGAAGGGGGTGGAAAATGCATTTCTGAAGAGACTTACGATTTTGTTAATAGGAAAGGAATTTATGCCAAATATCAATTAAAGACTCTGGGTAACCTTGTAACTTGATGTTGGCTGAATCACAGAGATCAGAAAAGTGATGCAGAAAAGACCTGGAGAAAAACAACTCCAGCCACACCTGCTGTCCGTGGTTAACATTTCAGCATCTGCTGTACAGAGCGGGTTAGGAGAGATGGAACCTTGGCTTTGGAGGCATCTGTAATAACGAGCCAGACAGTCATTAATGTATGAACCCCAGGCAGGGAGCTCACATTTTGTGTGCAAGAAGAGTTTTTGTTCAGCCATGAGCGCTCCCCTACTGGGTCTGGAATTGCTCTCTGTACCAAAAATGCCTGACTTCATTTTCTTTGAATTTTAAAGGGCCTTCACAAACATTTTGACTTGAAAATAAAAGGAAACTTTTTATAAAGAAAAAATTAGAAAAAAGGACCCCAAACTATGTTGTTGAACACATTTCATGAATATATCTTCAATGAATTTAGAGTTTAAAATATTAAGAATATGCTATGCTCTCAGCCCATCTCCTCCTCAGGAACAGTATTGGTTCAACAAAGGCGAACAAAGATACAGAACATTTATATGTTGTGATAGAAGCTAAAATAAAAATTTCTTGTAAAATGATGTGATTAAAATAGAATTTTACAATTAATTCAAGTTTTTCAAAAGGATAATAGAGTATTTTAAGTAGCTCTGTAAAAGGAAGGTTCAGAGTTTGGGCTTCATATATTGACACCATTAGTACTTATAGGTTTATCTGTCTCTTGTTTTTCTCTTGCATTCTTACACGGGCTTTTCCTTAATTGTAACCGAGCATGCTAGATACCTAGAATTGGGCACCTTCTCCTTGAAAAAGATCAACTTTGCCTTTCCCCCGTACTGGTCACGTGGAGAATCAGAGAAGAACTAGCTTGTGCTTACACCTGTGTTTATCTACTTGAGGCTTGCTTACTACGCTAACTAAAAGATGATGTCAAAACATTAAAAGTTAGGAAACCAATTCCAGGATCAGTACCAAACTGTACCTTTGTTTCCTGTCTAGGGGATGGATGAAAGGCCAGACCTCTTCATTTGTAAAGGTACTCTATTTTATAGGGCTGTTATCTGGGGAAGAAAGAAGTCTGTAAGTATAATTACTTTGAAAGAAGGCCAATCCATTGTGGAAAGTCTGTACATCTTTTCTCATGTCTTCTCTTCAAATTCTGTGCTCCTGACCATTATATATATATATATATGATATTATATCTATATAATTACATATACAATTTTGTTCCTCTAGTGAACTCTGTGAAAATACCTAGAAAGCCTCAGAAATATGTGGGTAAGTACAGACACATATATTTTCTATTGTGTACATAAAGCTTTTCTCTTGAAGGACTTTTTTTTTGTAATGAAATGCTCTATAGAGTGGTAAATGGGTTTGTGGTTACTTTTTGGCTAAGTGCAAACAATATATTTGACTGGTAGTATCTTATTCTTTAATAAATTCATTTTAAAACTGATCTTGGGAAAAGTTAAAAATTTATAAACTTTGTTTTTAGCTAGGGTCACACCTCCAGTTTGTTATTTTGTCCCAAGCTAAGAGAGCTCTGAAATGATCACCTGGTCCTCATCTGGTATGATCTCTTTTGCCCCACCTCACTTGCTTTCAGAGAAGACTCATAAGCTGATGCCAACCAAAGTGCAGGAAACTGATACGATAAGAGGAAGAAGTATCTTTTGTAATGATGAATGTATTTTCCCAGGGACAGCAACAGATAGTGGTAGTTTTTAATTTGGGCTAGCTGGACCCTAAAATTCTGTATAGATGGCAGAAATCCTTGAACTGTTTTCATGTTTCAAAAACACTTGTTCATGCAACATGTATTTCCTGGATAAAACAAGTATTTTTGTTTGAATTTGAATGCTATCAACTCCGTGTGGTAATTGGAGTTAACATGTGCCAGCGAATAATTTATAAATACCAAATATTTGTTATTCAGAAATCCATCAGAGATATGATTCATGGGGGAATTAAAGTGCATTGAATAATGAAACACTTGGACTCTTAAAGAAACAAGATTTATTAGCGATATTTAACATATCAGCTTGGGAGTATGATACAAGAGAGGAATGAATGGGGGAAAAGCCTAAAATGGCACATGCTGTTTATCTAGCTTTACATATAGTTATTTCCTAGGCTACTGGTACCTTTGTGTTGAGACTGGATCTTATTTCAGTCTATGTGAAGTAGTTAGTGCACTGATTTCTCAGTTCATGGAAGATACTTAATAAACATTTCTGAAATGCAGTGAAATAGGTAAGGGTTTAAACAACTCAGCTAAAGACACACCTATTGAGCTAAATTTTAGAGTCCAGGTCCGTCTCTATAATTTGTTCTTTTTTAAAGCCTCACTATAAATTTGTATCAGTGGGATGGAGATGCTTCCTGAATATCCTGAAGTCATCCACACAGAAAATTATATCTTGTGTATTGTAGGTTACTCACCTACACATTTGCCCTCCCTGGAGTCATTGTTCTTTGTGTTGTGGTTATCTGTCCTGAATTGGAAAACATACTCTTTTATACAGCACCAGCTATTTCTCTATGTCAGAAGTGAGTGACTGAATCTTTGCTCAGGAGTACGGTCTTTCTTGGGCACAGAAGCCCTGTGGGTCAACTGTGCTGAGCACACAGAGTATGGCTTGCAGCCGACCCATCTATCTGGAATATCATTCTCCTTCGGGGCTTGCTGGTGTCACTTCCCAGAGCTTGAATTTTCAAGCTGAATCTGCCCAAATTTGAAAGGTGCAGGAATGGTCACAGCGCACAGCATGCCCAGGTGGATAAAAAGAGAAAAAAAGAAGTCTGCTGATAGTGTGAACCTGTGAAAAGACATCTATTCACAGTTCCTGCCTGGCTCTGCCAGTCTGCCTCAGAATTCCTCCACAGGCACAAGGCTGGGTGCCGCAGCTCAGAGAAGAGCATGGTATCGGGGACGGGACATACCTTCCCACACAGCTGTGTCCACACAGAGCCCCCCCCCCACCAATTCTATACACAGAGAGTGGGAAAGAGAAGGAAGGTGATTAAATTCTATGTGTAGAGGATGAGACGTTCTGCTTTTCACAGCTGGGTTATTAAACCCCCTAAGACAAATCTCCACCCTCACAGTCTGGAGGAAAAGGAGAAAATCAAACCAAACCAATCAAACAAACAAACAGAAAAACCAAAACAATAAACTACCAACCTGGGCACCAGACTTGAGCATTTATAAGCACTTTTACAAATATCTCATTTTCCCCTGTTTGCAGAACAGGCGAGGCAAGTGTTATCTGCATTTTACAGACGAGAACAAGGGCTTGTTTAAGATCACAAACCCAGCAAGTGACAGCCCCAGAATCCAGGTCGTGGAACTCCTGTTTCAAAGCTTTTCCACAGTGTGACACAGTGTCTTTGTAAACATTTGGTTATAATACAGTAGTGTATTGAAAGAACACCATGAAAAAAATGATTAATTCTTCCTGGGCCAAGGGGGATGGAGGCTCAAACCTCTCAAAAGAAGTAATTTTTCATAGGTGGAGGAAATACGCGTTGTTACAGGGAGAAAGGCACACGGGGTGGGGAGGAAAGTGGTGCTTCCAGGTAAAGCAGCAATGAAGAGCCAGGTCTGTTTCATCCACTCTGTGATAAATGCTCACATTTAAGTCCAAGAGGAAGCTTGGTCTGCCTCCAGCTTGTCTCCTCAGTCTTATTTCCTGCACGAGGACTCCTCTATCTACTTCTAAAAGTATATTTTTATTTTGACACACTGTTAATTGTTAATATGGGGGTACAGTGTGGCATTTTAATAAGTATATGCATGTGTAATGATCATATCAGTGGAAGCACTATATCACCTCAAACATATATCACTTCTTTGTATTTGGGATATTAAAATCTTATCTACCAGTTATTTTTAAATGTTCAATTAATGGTTGAATAAGACCCTTATAATTCTCAGGAATGGATGCAGACAGTAATGAACCCTCTGGCTTTGCATGCTTTAGCATGAAACCTTTGTCAGTGTACTATAGAATATATGGCTGCTGGTCGTGCAAGGAAGAAAAGTTTGGCCTGTAGCATAGTTGAATGGTTCTGTGGTTAGAGTCAAGTGAGGGCTCATCTGAATGACTGGAAGAGTTTGTCTCATGGGTTCCTGAGGGAGAGGAAGAAGGTTGAATCAGAGTTTGGCATCTTATCTTAGTGAAGGGAACAGGTCTCAGTATGTTTGCAGTGCAGTGGTTTTGGCTTGGTTCTGTTTGTTAGTAAGACATTGTAATAGGCAAATGCATCCAAGACATGGTTCCAGTCTACTGTGGCAATGTCAGATGATTCCACAAAGAACATTTGTCACTTTTTGAAATAAATGCTCGGGGCTCCATCCATACTACATTTAATTTCATAGACATATCATCTAAGTTTTCCAAATTTTTAGGAATTGACATTTTTATTTAGCTAGGAAACACATGCTTTTAGATTTCTTGGGACTTCTCAGTTTGGAGGAAATAAAAAATGCAGTAGAAAAAAGTATGAGTTAAAGAAGCCTGTTCCTTGTGTACCAATGTATGCTAATTTTCCTAGAAGGTAGAAATCAGGGAAAATTGCCTGGGAATTTTAGCTGTACTTAAAATTCCCTCATGATGATGGGTGACTTTGGTGAAAGTCAAGCATATTTTCTGTGGGAGAAGTGCAATTTGAACTTGAATTTGACTTGCTAATGTATAGGTTGTAAGGATAGACACAGCGTTAAAAGTGGAGTCTAGGGGCCAGAGATTTAGCTCAGTGGTTCTGGTGCTTGCCTCGCAAGCGCAAGGTCCTGAGTTCGATCCCTGGTAACCATATACAATGCTGGGCATGGAGACTCATGCCCACCAGCAATCAATACCACATGCCACAGTGCTGGGCATGGTGGCTCACGCCTGTAATCCCAGCACTCAGGAGGCAAAGGCAGGAGGATTGCTGAGTTCGAGGCTTGCCTGGGCTACATAGTGAGCTCAGGCCTGAACTACAAAGCGAGACCCTGTCTCAAAAAAAAAAAAAAAAAAAGTGGAGTCTAGTTTAAAAGTTAGATATTACCAACATTGCAGTAAAAGAACTATTTACAGCTGATAATGTAGACTAACCAGAACCAATTCCACCTATCCTCTTTTGCTTGCTATACAAAGACTAGAAAACTAAACTTACACTTTATAGGCTTTGTTATTGCTAAATTTTCATGTGACGTGAATTTGGCCAAGCAGTTGTACCTGCAATAAAATGAGATTGGAGGCAGATAAGAGTAGTGTGTGACATTACCTATAGAACATTTTTTTTTTCTGATAAACCCTGTGGCAGAAGCATCTGATTTTCCTGGGCCAGCTTTGGAACTGTATCTGGTATCCAGACCCTATGATTACAGGCACTGAGGAGTAGTCAGCTATGGAGAGGCTTCCCTAAATGATTCTATTGTTAGCTAGATATTATCCAACCCCATGATACCCCTGGCATAAAGAAATATACATCAGAATTGTATATTTCAGAAATATTTCTCAAAGGGAGTGGATTGTATAACCAGCCTCCAGATGAATGAGCAGAAACCTAGAAGCTCTTCTGGGAATTCATTTTGGCCACAACCACCCAAAGAGTATCCACTATTCCAATCTCATACCCTAGATTGGTTTCATCTGATTTTGAATTTGACGCAAATGGAACAGTAGTCTTTTATGCTTCAATCTTTCCTCAATACTGCTTATAAGATGGTAAGTCTTAACAATATGAATGCATATTGTTGCATGTAGTTTTAGTTTATTATTGTTGTTGTATAGCTTGTTTTATGGGTATGCCAGAAATCATCCATTGTATTGTTGATGGGCATCTGGGTAATTTCCAGCTTGGAGTAATGGTTCTGTGTTATTCTGACCGTGTGTTCAAGTAAACCTGATTTCATTGTGCTTCATTCACTTCATTGTGCTCTGAGGATAATGTGATTTTTGTTGAAGATTGGTGGCAATCTTGCATCAAACAAGTCTACTAATACCATTTTCCCAATACCACGTGGGCACTTCATATCTTGAGATAACTTGATAAATCTTTCCGTGTTTCATACTTTTTCATTATTATTTATATCTGTCATGATGATCTGAAACCACTGATGTGTGTGTTAGACTACAGTTGCTTAGGGCTTCCACACACAATGCCAATGTAGGAAGGTGAATTAAATTGGTGAATATTGTATGTGTCCTGAGTGCTCCACAGCGTATCTGTTGCCCACCTCCCTCCCCTTGGAGCCCTGTTCCTGAGGCTGACAGTATCGAAATTATGTCACTTAGTAACTCTTAAATGGTTTCTAAGTATTCAGGTGGAAGGAAGAGTTACACATCTTTTATTTTAAATAAAAAACACAAATTAAGCTTAGTGAGTAAGGGATGTGAAAAGCAAAGGTAAATCAAAAGCTAGGGCTTCTGCATAAAGTGCTACGCTAGTGGACACACAAATGATAGCAAAGCATAACAGTCTGTTGACAATATGCAGAAAATTTTAGTTATTTGGATAGATCAAAACAGCTATAACATTTCTTTAAGCCAGTGCCTAATCCAGCTCAAGGCCCTAACTCTCTTCAGTTCTATGAAGGCTGAGAGAGGTGATTAAAGCAGCAAGACAACAGTTTGAAGCTAGCAGACTTTGGTTTGCAAAGGTTAATGAAGGAGTCACGAATATGACAGTGCAAGTGAAGCAGCCAGAGCTGATATAGGTGTTGCAGCAAATCATTCAGAAGATATAGCTATCTTAATCAGTGAAGGTGACTACACTAAACAACAAAACTTCACTGATGATGAAACAGTCTTATATTGAAAGAAGCTGCCATAGCTAGAGAGGAGAAGTTGGCGCCTGGCTTTGAAGCAGTAAAGGCCAGGGTGACTACTGTTAGGGCCTGATCCAGCTGATGTCAGTGTTTAGTTAGCATGCTGAACATTCATGGCCTCTAAGAACTGTCATTCATCTATTCTGCCTGTGCTCCATAAGTGAAACAACAAAGCCTGGCTTATAGCACATCTGTCTACAACATGCTTAACTAAATATTTTAAGCCCACTATCGAGACCTATTGCTTATAAAAAAAAGATTCCTTTCGGGCCAGAGATTTAGCTCAGTGGTTCCAGTGCCTGCCTCGAAAGCGCAAGGTCCTGAGTTTGATCTCGGTAACCACATACAGTGTTGGGCATGGTGACTCACGCCCACCAGCCATCAATACCACATACCACAGTGCCGGGTGTGGTGGCTCACGCCTGTAATCCCAGCACTCAGGAGGCAGAGGCAGGAGAATTGCTGAGTTTGAGGCTTGCCTGGGCTACATAGTGAGCTCAGGGCCAGCCTGAACTACAAAGCGAGACCCTGTCTCAAAAAAAAAAGAAAAGAAAAGAGAAGATTCCTTTCAAGTTATTACTGCTGACAGATAAGGCATCCATCCTGTGTAGAAGTACAGAATTAATGTTTTCATGTCTGCTAATGTAACATGCACACGCAGCCCATGGATCAAGGAGAAACTGAATAATAACAAAATTTATAATATGTAAACATCATTGTGGCAGCAGCAGAGTTTGAGAGGACTGATTCAAATTTTGAAAGAAGTTCAACTGTGGGTAAAATGTTCATCACATGCTACAGAAAAATCTTTCATAAAGAGTCAATTTCTGCAGCAAACTTCATTGTCTTATTTTAAGAAGTTGCCACCGTGATCCTAATTTTAGCAACTGATACCCTATTCATTTGGCATCCACCAACTCTGAGCCAAGCTCCTCCACAGCAAAAAATTACAACTTATGAAGGCCTCAGATGATCATTAGCATTTCTTAGTAATAGAGTAGGCTTTTAAAATTGAATTCTTTAATGGTACATTAAATTCTTTAATTTTATATACAGCTCACAATCACACTCAACATTGGGGGATTTGCACCAGTGCACGACATGAGTTAATTCTCATTTTTACTCATATCCCTACCCATCCTACAATCCCCCACCCCCTATATACATGTGCTTTCTTTTTCTTTTTAAATCATATTTATTCCTTCCCCTTGTTATTTTCCTCCACCACTTTCCCTTTGAATAGTTCCTGTTTCACAAAATCTGTCATATATTTTAGAACTCATTTATATCTACAGATTCTCATACCAGAGAAAAGATATGGTATTTACATATCTGTCACCCATTGTTTCACTTATTAGTGTCCTCAAGATGTGTCCATTTGCACACAAATAACTCAAACTTGTCATTCTTTATGACAGGGTAACACTCATTTTATATATCAAAAATCCACATCTTCTTTATCCAGTCTCCAGTTGATGGGCATCTGGGTTGTTTCCAAGATTGGGCTATTACAAACTGAGCTGCTATGAACATGGGTTCACATATGTCTTTATGACATGATCCTTTTAATTCTTTGGAGTATATTCCTAGCAGGGGATAGCAGCGTCAAATGGGACCTCTAAGCCTGGTTTTCTGAGGAATCTCCACAACGGTTGCACAAGTCTACAATCCCACCAACAGTGGAGAAGGATTCCTTTCTCCCTGCAGCCTCGCCAGCATTTGTTGTTGGTAGGTTGTTCGTTACATTTTCAATTTCACAGATTGACATAGGGTTGTTTAACATTTTAATATCCTCTTCATTCAGCTTTGGAAGTTTATATGTGTCTAGGAATCTATCCATTTCTTCTGTATTTTCCATCTTTTTGGAGTATAAATTTTCAAAATAGGCATTTATTATCCTTTGGACTTCCACTGGATCCATGGTGATTTCCCCATTTTCATTCCTGATAGCATAAATGTGAGTCTTTTCCTTCCTTAGTTTGAGAAGGTTGGCTAAGGATCTGTCGATTTTATTTATCCTTTCAAAGAACCAACTCTTTGATTCATTGATTCTTTGAGTAATAGAGTAGTTTTAATTAAGGTATATGTATTGAGGGATCTTTTTAGATGTCATGGAATTGTACACTTAATAGACTACAATAATATAGAAACACAACTTTTATAGGCACATGGAGAACAGAAAGTTTGTGTGACTTATTTTATTGTGATTATCATTTCACTGAAGCAGTCTGGAACCAAATCAGCAATATCTCCATGGTTTTCATGGTATATTTCTTTTAGAAAATGCACATACCATATCTCTTGGGTTGAATGTGAGGAGTGGAATTTCTGGGTATATTGGGTTTGGAGATAAGCCACATAGAATTCCCTTCAAGGGAGAACTTGTTGCCCCAGTGATCAGGTTTCTCAAGACTACCTCAGTTGCAGAGACCTACCTCAGGCAAGGGCGCAGCCCTTTCCCCAGCCTGCTCCCATCAGTGCCTGAGTAAAGTAAAGTATTAATCCTGCCGTTCACAGTCCAGAGTAATGAGCATCAATGACAGAACACTTCATTTGCTCCAGAGTGGCATGGTGCTGCCCAAGAGCTTGGAATTGAAGCACATCCCATTTTTACTTTATGCTCAGTCTTTTATTTTTCCTCTCTGTACCCTGTTGTGACATTTACCTAATATTCTCTGTGCCTGACTCCACCTCATCATCTGCCTGTAGAGAACCCAAGAGATTTGAATGAGTATTTGGCTATTCTACATTTATGTCTAGATAGTGTCTTTTGGTAGATCTATCCAGCCTGACTTGGTTAAGGAGAAATATAATTTTTTTTTTTGAGACAGGGTCTCACTTTGTAGTTCAGGCTGGCCCTGAGCTCACTATGGAGCCCAGGCAAGCCTCGAACTCAGCAAACCTCCTGTCTCTGCCTCCCGAGTGCTGGGATTACAGGCATGAGCCACCACGCCCGGCGAAATATAATATTTTTTAATAAGAGTATGTTGTATTCTAAATGTGTATATGGACTCTTGCTACTGCATCAAACAGGGAAAGTACATTTCTTAAGCTTCTGGAATTTAGAGTAGGCCAAAATGAGAATTTGGGAGTTTAAAAAAAAATAGAAGAAAGTTCTGGAAAAAATGGTGCAATGTAGTTTGATCTTCCTAATAACATCTATCTATCTATCTATCTATCTATCTATCTATCTATCTATCTATCTATCTTATATGATCTTCCTAATATATATATCTATATATATATTCCTTATATATATTTATATATATCTGTATATATATATTTATATATATCTGTATATATATATCTGTATATATGTATGACTTTCATTTTTTTGGGGGGTTGCTTCCCATTCTTGTGACTCAGAAATATGCCTTTGAATTTGCAATGAAATTAAGTATTAAAACAAGCTATGGATGTCCATAACCATTGGTCCTTATTCTGTTCTTTCAATCGCAATTTGTTTGGGATTAGAGTTTGGGTTTGAGATAGTTTTGATGCCATTTTTAGTGGTTTCCCCACTTTTACTGTACCCATGATGATGAACTTGTGGTACTGGTGCTACAGTGGGTTGTTTGTTTTATTGAAAGCTCGAAAAATTCACCATCATTATACTATACTATGCTATTAAGAAAGTCAAAGTCTTTCTCATTTCTGTATTCGTGTCTTCTTTCCAGTGACTCTTGTAAAATTTCGTAGTGAATTGTGGGCACTTATTCCCTCAGAATTTGGAAGCAATGTTGTTTTTTTCTGGAAAACTTACTTGAATACTTCTATTAGTAACACTTTGCTTTTTTTCTTTTCTTTATTTTTCTTTTTATTCACTTTCTTTCCTTATTTTCTTCCTTCCTATTTTGTTATAGGTCTTCTCAAGTTGGTTATCTGGTTTTTAAATTGTTTTCCATCTCTTTTCACTTTGGTCTATTTTTGAGGATTTTATTGAACCTTATATTTCAACTCATTTGTGGAGCTTCTAATGTTTGTGGTTGGGTTTTTATTTAGTCTTTCCTTCAGCATATTGTTTTTATTTCATGTTTTCATCTTATCTTCTCATTTCTCTGGGCATGGTTGACCATATATATTTTCTGATAGCTTTTTCCATAGATTTTGTTTTTGCATATATTTTGTTTCTTTTGTTCCCTGTATATTCTTATATTTTGTTCCCTGTAGATTCTTATATTTTGTTATATTTTATATTTTATATTTTATATTTGTTATATTTATATTTTTTATATCTTATATTTTATTATATTTGTTCCCTGTAGATTCTTGTATTTTGTGTCAATTTTTTTATTTTGAAGGCTGGTGATTGTTAGTTTTTGCTTATGTATCTTAGAAACTTTCTTGTTACTGAGACAAAATATCCAACACCTAAAATTTAAAAAGGGAACATTTAATTGGCTTACAGTTTGTACAGGTTTCAGTTTATAATTGGCTGTTCCATGGCAGGATGGCATAGAGGAAAGGCATTACAGTGTAGAAACAATTCATGGCAGGCCAAAAGCAGTAAGCAGCAAGCAACAAGCAGTAAGCAAGGGTAGTCCTTTTTTTTGTCCCTTATACAATGAATCCCAGACTCTGTTTGTAAGGGCTGGTTATAACTTAAGTTGGTTGTAAACCAAGACTATTTTTCCTGTAAGAAATAATGGAAATACCCATAATGCATATCAAACCTCCCAAAGTACCCCTAATTAGCCTTTCTGTAATAAAAAGCGTTGTATAATATGCATGATTTAGCAGAAAGATCAATAATTTTCATAGGGTATTCATCAGAAAGTTATAAAATATGCCTAGTTTACCAGATATGACAATTTCACACTGTACTCATCATTCAAGTTGACATCTTTGGCTTGCAGGAAGGGAAGATGAAATGCAAGGTTATTTTTTGGAAGGAGAATCTTCTATGTCAGAAATCTGGATGTCTTGTGCCTTTTCTTTCCTTGGAAGAGTCTGTAGCCCATTGGTACCTGCTTCTGGCTAAGTCTCAACCTCTTCAGAACTAAAAATTGGTGTAAGGTACTCTGCTTTTGCCTTTTCTTTTTTCTTTTGTCTTTAACAATGTTCTGTGGTATGGCATGATATTGTCATTAAGCACTTGAATGCAGTGATTGACTCTGGGTCAGTATTTTCCACAAATGTTTAGCTCAGTCTATTTTTTCAGCCTTTATTTCAGAAGAACTTTGCTGCACTGTTTTTTATACTCCTACTCCTCTTCCGGAAGATCTTCAGCTATTATTCTGTTGTTCAGCCAAAAGTTGCTGAAGTTCTTCCATATACAATTCTTCTGAGTGTTCCTCCAACAGTTTCTCAACATGAACATTGTTGTCTACAAGTATGGACTCTTCTACAGTGACATTATCATCAACCATAGGGTCAACTGAAGGCTCAGGCCCCTCTGTACAGTCTTCAGTGTCTTGGTCCTGTATAATTTTAACCCATATTTTCTTCTAGGTGGATCTCAGTGTCCTTTGAGAGACATTGTCCCAGGATTTCTCAACTAAACTTACACAGACATTTGGCATGTGAGTTGTAACTTAAGACTTTGGTCATAAGATAAAACTAAACTTCTGGTTATAATGCAAGTTGTTCATATATGAAGCAAGTTGTAACTTGAAAGAGTCTATTGTACTGTTATCTAGGCTACCCTTAGGGTAGCCATCATACTCAGGGTAGTGCACCCTTAATCTAGAGCTATAAGAAATCAGTGAGTGGACTAATTTAGTAATCACATGCTCTTGATCATAGCATTGCATACTTAATGCCATAATCCCTGACTCTAGATCCAGCTACCTCTGAAAAATCTCACCTATAACCACATAAAAGCTTTTAGGGGGTGGGGACATTGAGACACAAGCCATAAATGCATAAAAGATGTGAACTAAAAATTTGGAAACTCGGAGCAAATGTGTTACTTTGAAAACTGAGCTTCTCTGTGAGGTTGTCTGAGGCAGAATCCCTGATGCCACTGTCCTCAGGTCCTGACTCTTGGGGGAAGGAAAGCGGTGAGGCATGTTTGTAGTGTTCGGAGAGCTGGGCAAGGGAGAGGACTGGCCTCTGCACTCTGTAGGCATAACTTTACCGAACTTTATTGCCTTTGGTTTTGTCTCTGACCTTATCTGTTCCAGCCTAGGGACTTTCTGCCTAACTTATCAGAAGAAAAAAAAAGTTACCAGAAATCTCAGGTGAGAAGTTAAATTGATGGTGGCACATTAAATTGATTGTTAAATTGAAGTTAAATTGATGGGATCTGGAGCTCTGCCTACTTTTTCTTTTATTTTTTTTCTTAAATTGATTTTATTGGTACATTTTATATACACATTATGATCACAATCAAAATTGAGAATTCGTACCAGTACATGACATGATTTAATTCTCATTTTTCCCTTCCCCTGCCTCCCCCATGACCCCTAAACACCCCTCCCTACATATATAAACTTTGTTTCCTTTATGCCTACTTTCTAAGCAGCATTTATCTACCCTGTTATGGCTTGACTTCTCTTCCTATTTCTAGCAATACTTAGTACTAATGGTACTTGAGCTTTTTGAGGATTCTTCTGTCTTACTCTTATTGGCTTTGGAGTCTCTGTTTGTTTTTGTTTTTGTTTAAAAACATTTGTATTTTGACGGTTTTAAAAGTCAATCACCCCGTCCATCTTTCACTATCTCTAAAAATTTCAATTTTGTTGCTATTCCCTGTCTCCTTCTTTTCATCTTGGTGAACTTATGCCTCTAAATTAACCCCTTTTACTACCCATTTAGTAAGACTTTGGAAAGGAGTAAAATCAAATATCTCCAGATTCCCATTTTTATATGTAACTGTATCTATATTTTTACATCCTATTTTTACCTTTTCAAGACTCACTACAATAGGAAATTTAAATTATTGTCTGATAATATGCAGGTTCTGAACATCCTAGAAAGTGTTCTTCATGATATGTATAAACTTACTACAGCAGTTCTAAGTTTATTTCATGTTATTACACTTTGGAAACAGTTTCATTGGATATATACTTCAAAGTGTACTTTAATTTCCATATTTGAGTGTGAGAATTTTATATATTCAAGTTTCAAGGATTTCTCCCCTAGAAGATTGAACTGAAAACTAGGAGTATCAGGCTCTTGGTTTCCACTAGAGCTGGATATTTATTTTGTTTCAATTGATTCTTATGATGCATAAAGCTTTTTCATGCATTAGAATTATTTCTTCAGGCTAGAGTCCCAGAAGTGGAATTACTGGATCCCAAGCTATAAACAGTTTTAAGGCTTTTGATTTTTACAGTCAAATTACCTTCCAAAAATTATAGCACATTTTTCTAACAGAGGACAATAGGTCAAAGTATAGTTGTTTACACCCTTGAGAAAGGGTAGAATGAGGCAGTCATCCAAAGCCATCTCAGTAGCCAAGCACACACATAAATAGCCACAAAATCATGGCCAGTGATCATGCCAGCTCCTTTGGTCATTACAACAGCTAATCACACTTTTGCCCCTGTCTAGGCTCCCACTAATTATAACTGCATGAGTAACATGATTACACAAGAGATTACATGACCATGAAAATAGTGCATTAGGGACAAGACAAGGGGTGTGGTTGAAGAACTTTGGAATCTATCGCCTCTTGACTTATGGAACATCTATGATGTATCTGTCATTTTACTTCACAACATTTATCTTGCCACACATGATATTTTGCTATAAGCAAATGTGTAAGGCAAACATGTCCACAAGCTTCAAGAGAAAATGGGTAAGCACGTAAGTGAAGATCACATCTTTTACCATCTTGCAGTGGTGAGGGGAAAAGTCACCTAAGTAGAAATCTTGTGGCATGCACAAACAAAAAGGGGCTCTGAACTGCAAAACTTTGCTATCCAAAGTGTGTGTGTGTTCAGTATTATAGAAATAACAGCTCTTGGTTGTTACAAGATTTAGGGGGTTGAACACGCCGTTTGTTCTGCGTGTGATACCGCAGGTGACAGTGAAGGGTGAAGGTGACTGAGGTTGTGCTTGTGGAGCTGCTTTCTTCAGAAGCTGCTGAGGATACCTGGGCACACTAATCCTTGGGCTTTTGACACAGTCTCCTAGGGACTCAGTGAACCCAGCATCGTTCTAAGGGATCATCGCTTTGAAAAGCCATCGCTTTAACAAAACAAATCTACCTCCTGAGCAGCACATTGTTTATGGAGCACTGCAGCTGCCTTTGCAATTTTCTTTAGTATTTTATTGTTGCCTCAGTGTGAAACGTTAGAAGAGACAGCACCTGAAAGCTAAATGTGCTGCAGGAAAGACCTTGTCCTTTAGGCTTTGAGAGGTTAGGATTCTGACTCGTCTGTTTACCTCTCAAGCACTTAGTTTGCACATCTGAAATGGGAACTTAGCCCATCTGGCTGCTCTGAGATGAAGTAAAAAATCCTTGTGGAGGTCATTAGCACAGTTAGTGCCCCCACACAGCCTGTGCTCTGGGGTTGTCACCTTCCTTCCTCAGGAGGGATGTTTCGCAGTGTGGAGTCCCGGGCTGAGACCATCCTGGGCAAGTCTTTAAGCGTAAAGCTCCTGGGGCTTTGCTTTCCCAAATGCATGCATCACAGGAATCTCTTCCTTCTTGTGCCATCTCTTCCCATTTTACCAAGAAGTAAAGCATGACATCTCTGGACTGGGGCATCGTTGTCTTTTGGGAAATAAGAGGTACACATTCTCAGGCCTCATTCATACTCATTGCATTAGAAACACTGGGTGTGGGGTTCGAGAGCCTGCGTCTGATCCCCTGGTGATTCTGATATAGATAAAAGCATTGGAGCCACTGATCTAAGGACTCTGGACTTTCATTAATTGCCTACATTCACATTCCGTCTGCTTTCTGGAAGTGGTTCCCTTACCTTGTGTTTGAAAAATCAGCAAAAATCTCTTGACACTTCCACACCTGACGCCCACCCTAGAGTGAAACCTCTATCACGTCCCAGGGATGGTGTTTTATTCTTCTCACCTGTGCTTGCCCAGGCAGACCTGCGGTGCTCAGTACTTGGCAAGGCCACAGCCTGCAGAGGGGCCTTCCCTTCAGCTCTCCCAGAGACCTGCATCTGGATTATGAGGCATATGCTTTATTGTAGTTTTCCTTTCACTTGTATTTTGCATCCTGAAAGTCCTTGAAATGGTTGTGTTTTGACACAATGGAAAGAAAAAAAAAATCTTCAGCTTTTGTTGAGGACTTTAACAGTCTTGAATGTTTTTCCCTAATTAGGGGTTCAGGGGACATGCCAGCCACTCCTTCATTTTCCAGCTCCAAAATTCTGTCCCTTGTTTAGTAATTTGGGAGAAAGTTTCAGTATGTTAAGCCAAGAACCAAAAATTACTGTGACTGTAATTTCAAAAGTTAGGATCCTGAATAGTATTGTTAACATGATTATTTTTTTGGCTTCCATGCCTTAGCACAGCTTCAAAACATTGAGGATTACTTAATAAATATCCCTCGAATGGATATACTCAAACATAACAGGCCTCTATAAGACCCTCCAGGTCTGTCTCGGTTGGCTTCTGGCATATTTTGAATGCGATTGAATTAAGACTTCTTTGAGTAGGCTTATGTTTATCTTGTGAGAAGCTTTGCCAAGATGAAATTAGATTTCATAAGGTTCTGGATAGTTGGAGGAGCCATAGCAAGGTTTTAATATTTCAGAGAGCAATTATATTGGGCTTCATATCAAGATCATGTAAAATATGCAAGATCTTCTTTATATTTTGTTGGAGGTGATCAGGCAACATAGTGAGAGACTTTGGAAGTTACTCATATTTTAACAGTTGCCTTGGGTTTGGCCAGGGACAGAAATGACTTTTTGCAATACAGATTGCTATGGACCAGATCTCTGCTTTCAAACACAGGAACTTTGTGCTTGCTCTACCTTCCCTGTAGAGTTCTTGCTGAAATCTTCCTGGTACTCATTATATTTCTACTTATCATTTGTTAAGAGGCACTGTAATATGGTTAAGAGCAGACACTGCTTGAGGAGGTGACTGTCTCCGCCTCTATGTAGTTCTGTGACATTAGGTGTAGACCAAGTACTTCTCTGCTTCAGCTTTTTCATGAGAAGAATGAAGATAATAGTACCAACTTCATGAAGGTGCTGAGAGAATTTGAAAACGTTCACAGAAGTGAAATGCTCTGAACACTTTGGCACAAATTAAGTCCTAGTTATTGTTAGTTTTTACTAGTTATTATAATTCAGATTCACTTCCAAAGTTACTTGTTCTGACTAAAGCAGCTACCCCTAACTCAACTCCATTTTTAGGACACCATCATTTTATGGTCTTCATGACTCTCCAAAGAACCTGATACTGGCTGACATGAGAAGTAGTTCATGTGTGTACATGCCCCCTAGCCCCAAAAGATGAATACCATGATATCATGGATTGCCTTTTTGGTGATTGCTCCTAAAGCCTCAATGTCTAGAATATTGCCTGTATCACGATAGGTAGCAAAAATTTGTGGATTACAAGTTCCAGAGTTAGTTCACTTCTGACTAAACTCAGGGTGATTAGTCTTCTACTTTGTGAGGAATGGCATAATCAGGGGTTCCCAGACCCAATAGAGACCAATTTTTCTCTTGTGTTCTTGAGAACTCAGGCTGTTCTTTCATGGACCTCTGAGTTTGGTTCATTCCATCATCTTCTAAGGCCTGAGAGCAATGTGGAAGTGGTCAGTAGTGAAGATATCAGGGATGTTTTTTGTCCTCTGAGTGAAATGGTTTGAAGATAAAATAAGGAGCCTTATTTATATTGGGGAGACTGGGCTGTCTTCATGGAAACTCAAGGAGACTGATGTGAGCTGACTGCAACACTCATCTTGTTTGCTCCAGTACATGGCTGGTAATTATTACTATCATGGTATTTTTTGCTACTAAAGGTTGCAGCATAATTTCAATCATTGTTTATGTCACAAAAATCCCATTTCTTCTATACCACGCTTGAGCAACAGTGCAGTGACCCTTTGCTGTTCCAATATATGACTTTCATGGATGTGTTTCTCCATTTCAAACACAGTTACCTAGACTAGGACACAGGTAGATGCTCTCAATGAAGACCACTGCTGGGGTCAACCATTTGCTGTCTCAGAGTTACCCTTGTCCATACAGGTGGTGGCTGGTTTCTTTTCCTATCTCTGTTCATCAGGATAGAGTAGGCTAGGCTAGGCTAGGCTGCAGTAACAAAAAAATTTTGATAAGAGATGTTGATTTATTTCTCTTTCAGATCTGAGGTAGGTTCAGGTGCTTCTCTAGAGGAGCCTTCCTCCAAGCAGTGGCTCAGTAAATTAGGGTCCTCTCATGTAAGATGTTCTTCACATCATGGGAGCCTAAGAAAGAGGCTGGCCATTGTATCCAGGACTAAAGTGGGGGCACTTTCACCTTGCTTTCATGTGTGTGTGTGTGTGTGTGTGTGTGTGTGTGTGTGTGTGCGTGTGCGTGTGCGTGTGTGTGTGATATCTGGTCACAGGGCCTATGTACTTAAAAGGAAGTCACAGCCTAGTCTTCTGAGTACTCAGGAAGGTAAAGAGAAATGGATATTGGTATATACTGATAAGGTTTACTACAGCTTCAAAAATAAAATAGCTATTGGTTTGTTTCTCATAGGAAAACTGGGGGCTGCTTATTGTGTACATACTATTCAAAGGTTTATTACTGTAGTTATTTTGGTTTTTGTATTGAGATTGTGACACAACTTAAATTTTCTCTAGCTAATGAAGAAAAAGAAAATCACATACTTAATATTTAATGAGACAACTGCTAGACTATAACTCAGTATAACATAAGATTTGGATGTGGGGGTAATGTAATGTTTCAGGGATTTGTGACATTAAAGCAACAACATAGCAACAGGAATAATTATGAACAGTCTCAACAGTATCATTAGCATGAAATTGGAAAACTACTCAGTCATGAGACTCTCCCCGTAAGACATACCCGTCACTTAGAAAACATGTTTCTTAACTTCTCAGGATCAGTGATGAAATGTAGAAATGACATCTTTGGGTCCTTGGGCAGAGAGGGTGGTCTTTGTTTCCAGGGAAGATCTATATATATATGCCTACCAAATGCTGCCTTTTGAAGTGGAAGGGATCACAAATACTGATGACATCATTCAACTTTTCAGGAAACAAATGGCTTATTGTAGAATACTAACTAGTAAAATAACAACTTTTGTACATTGTGCAGTTATAACTTAGAGGCTTGCATAACACAAAGTGAAAGTATGTGTGCTTAGGGTACAGCGTCAATTTGATTGGGTTTGGGTTCTGCACTAGGAATGTGCCCCGTCTAGAGAATTGTCTTTAGTTTTCTGACTGTGCAGTTTATACATGCCCCATTTTGAGGAAACGTTCATCCAGTGATAGACTGATACTTGGGTAAAATGATTGGATCTAAAGGAGGGGACCACTGCATTGTAATTTATCACTATGTTTTCCTGTGAGTAGTAGAACACAGGTTGGAGGACTAGGTCAAGACCACTGTTGGGGTCAACTGTTTCACATCTTAAAGTTACCCTTGCCACACAGGTAATAGGGGAGCTTCTTTTTCCATCCTTCTGTTAACTAGGATAAGCTATATACTTCAATTTACATCTTTGTTTAGCTCCTATCTCTCCTTAATGTTGCTTTCCCTTTCTTCTTTACCTACTCTAATATATCATGGCTCACCTAAATTCTTGTCTGTGTCCAGGAAAAGCACCTCAAAATACCAGGATGTGGTAAAGGTAAAAGTTGATAAAAATTTAGGGAGAAAGTTAAACTCAAACAGCTGGCTATAAGAAGAATGAGAATTAGAGAACAGAATGTGGGAGCATGTTTGGAGATAAGTTGTGCAATGATACTAAAATGGCGATACCATAAGACTCTTGCCAGTCTTATGAAAGAGATTCTGGATTCTTCAAAGTGTATGCTTGTACTCTATCCTTGGGGTACGGTCAGCTGCTGCTCCCTGATGTTCCTAAGCTGTGTGGGACCGAGTTTCAAACAGCTTTTGATGAAAACTCCAACAGGCTGCTCATCTGTTTTCAAAGCAGTTGTGAGAGGTAGAAAGCAGAGGGTAGGGCTGAAGGGGCCTTGTCTCGCCCCAGTGGGAGAAACCTGGGGAACAAACTTGCAGTTGCTAGACCTCAATTCCCTCATCTGAGAAAGGCAGCAGTGGGCCTCTCCAAGAGCTAGATTTAATCCTGTCTTCTGAAACAGAATTGAAAATGCTAATAACATTTTAAAAATTATTTTTGTGACTGGGTGGCTTCTTACGGCTGTGGGCTGCAGGGATAGATAAAAATTTTCCCGGATGCATCCCTCCCTTCTAAGCCATCTTTACAAAACATTTGGCTCTCCGCTGTTCCCTTTCTGCTGAATAACACTGCCCACAGCCTATGCATCTGGGTCAAGGCTCCAAGCCCAGTTTTTCCATTGTCTTACTGTCTTCTGTTCAGAGCAGTCCTTGCCATGCTGAGGAGTGTGCTGGCCAGGAGGAAGCCTGGGCCAGAGAGGAGGGTGGCACTTGCAGTTACTCTTCTCTCTGAAAAAGCATCACGTTGCTGGCACACAGAACAATACTGAGAGGGGCTGGCTGGGGTTTTTTATTTTGTACTTCCTCTTCCAAACAGCTTTGCTTCATTTTTGGCATGAGGACAAAATCCAACTCCCCCCTTCTGCAAACACTATAAAACCATCGCCAGACAAAACTCCCTTGGTGCTGCAATCCGGCAGCTGTAAGGCACCAGGTCCAGGCTGAAGCTGGGAGTATGTGCGAAAGCGAGGAGCTCCAGTTCATCTGAAACTCTGTGGGGTGTTTGGACTTGCCGCTTTAGCTCTTGGTCTGTGGATGAGCCCAGAAAAGGAGAAAGGGAGAGGAAGTAGGAGGGAGGTGCAGAAGGTAGGAGGAAGGAATCGTGGCAAAGGAAGATAGTGGAGGAATACGATGCAGATTACTGAGAAAGGGTAAAGACAGCCACAGAGAGAGAAGTAGGAAGACAGAATATGGAGAGAGAGAAGAAGAAAGAGAAAGAACAGTGGGGAAATTAGAGGGAAGTAGAGATGTGGATGAATTCAGAAAGAGCACAGATAATCTTGTTTGTTACAAAGTATTTGGAAGAGCAAGGCCAGGAGCTCTTCAAGCACAATTGTACTGTGAACAGGGAGAAAAACACTGGGAGAAAAATGTGCAAAACCTGACATTCTGGCAGATCCAGCACAGGAAGAAACGAGGAATGAAAGTGACTGGGGAAGGCTTTAAGCCCAGGGCACGGTGGCCGCTTCACCCATCTTCTCAGCACGTCCTCACCTGCCCAGGCGCTGCCTAGAATTCTTTAAGAGGAAGAGCGAGGCTTCAGTTCATGACCTCCCTCTGCCTGGTGCAAGAGGAAAGGGAAAGGCCTTGATACAGGCTCAGATATAGGCTTCTTCGTCTGTTCCCTGCCAGCTACACAGCTTTAGACTATTTCTGAGACTCAGCTCCCTCATGTGTAAAATGGGGATCATGTTAGTACTAATTAGACAGTACACTGTTCTGCCCAGGAGGGTCTCTAGTACGTTATTGTCTCCTGCTCTGCCTTCCTAACTTTCCACTGATGTTTCCTGAGTGACTGTGGAGTCTTTGGTTTCTTCCATATACAACCTAGTTCTTGGGGCTTTCAGGAATAGTGTCCCTCTCAAGAACTAGGTTGTAGCCTCCAGCTGGGACCCGGAGACTCTCTGATGACTCTGAAGCCTTAGTTACTCTTGGTGTAGAGATTGTAAAAGGAACTGGGGGCTGAGGATTTAGCTTGGTGGTTCTGACACCTGCCTAGCAAGCTCAAGGTCCTGACTTTGATCCCCGGTAACCACATACAACAATACTAGGCATGGTGGCTCACACCAGATCCCAGCAATCAGTATCACACACCACAGTGCTGGGTGTAGTGGCTCATGCCTGTCATCCCAGCACTCGGGAGGCAGAGGCAGGAGGATTGCTGCGTTCCAGGCTTGCCTGGGCTACATAGTGAGCTCAGGGCCAGCCCGAACTACAAAGCGAGACCCTCTCTCTCAAAAAAAAAAAAAAAGACAAAGAAACTGGGGTTGCAATTCCAGAGGATGGTGCCAGAGCTCCTCTGATGCCCCCTTGACCCCCGTAGCCCTCCATGCTTAGAATTTATGCGGGAAGGGCACTGATAGGCTTGGCGGTCAGGCGGAGAATGGGCAGCCTCTGCTCAGCCAGTGGGACAACTGCAGCTCTGTACCTGGCTATAGGTGAAATACAGTCAGTGAGGCAGGTACCTTCCCATGCCAGAACCATAGCTCGTTTCCTCAGTGCTTTGACTCATTTCCTTGTGGCCTTTTTGGCTAACCAGAGCCTTCTAGGTAAAGTTCTTTTGCTTGGAGTTGGTGCCTCTTGCAATGCTGAGGGCAGTGTGTACTTAGGTGAAAGTTTTTAAAAAGACCAAAGATTTGCCGTACTTGCCAGAGAGCAGAGTGACATGCTCTCAGTTTCTGGTGCAGATGCAGAGGGGCTCAGACAGCTGAAGGACCTCGCTCGTAAATGGTGGAACCAGAATGAGAAAGAGGCCCGGCCTCCAGACTCACGGACCAAGCGCTCAGGAAGATTCCTATAGCACCTACGCAGGGTGCTGCAGGGGGACACACTAGGGAAAAGGAGACTGTGTTAATACGAAAAACCCTACTGTCCCTCAGCAGAGGTCAGAGTGACAGGGACGGCTCACTCTGCTGAGGTCAGCACAGGATCCCGACTTTGTCATTCCTACCATGATAGTGTGAATGAATATTTAGCTGGGATACATGTCCGTGAAAAGACTGGGTAGAAAATACCAAAACCTCAGACTGAGATGACCTTGGTCACAGAATTGAAATTTAGTTCCAATTGTGGCTTTTACCAACTAAAGGTGTGAAGGCAATAAAAATATTTTCCTTCCCTTGCCAGTATTCTCTGTCTTGCTCTCTCAGCCTGTTACTCCTGTAGCTACAGAAAGATCAGATTGTACCCATGGGATAGCTGAGGAGGTCTTCTTGCCTCCTTTTTCTAATTACTTTCTAGAGTTCACACAGACATGCCTTGCAGTGGACATTGGAGCTATTCTCTCACAGAGAAGGAAGAGGGGACAGTATTATGTAGGAAGATGTTTCCTTTTCTGTGCTTTTCCCCTGTCTGGGTTGCTGGGTCTCTGCCAGGGCTGGAGAGATTAAGAGAGAATTGTGTCCTTGTTTTCCCTAGGGCTCCATTATGTGCCCAGGCACTTGGCTGAGGCCTCTCTACAGCACTAATCAGTTGGAGTTACAAGGATCTGTTTCCCAAGCTGTCTCCACCACTGCACTGTGAACTCCCTCTGAGCCAGTGGCCAGCCTTGATTCATTGTTCTCTGAGCACGGCATCTGCTGGTGGAGATGTTGGGAGGAAGGCAATGAGGAAAGACTTAGAAGACAGTGTTACTTTGGTATACTCACCACAATGTGAGACCTGGCCCTTTTCCTACAGATGCAGAAAACCAGACCCACACCTGAGCCAGAGATCCAGGGCTCTAGAAATACCCAAGAAATGTAGAATATATAGGAGGTTAGGAAGTGGAGGCAGTAGACAAAGTATTGGTTTTATGGCAGAAAGCACAATGCTCTAAACCCAGTGGGCTAGAACAGGCCACAGTGGAGCATCGTCTCTCCGTGAACAAACCTTCCCAGGGAACCCTAGACCAGTGGTGCTCTGACTTGAGCAAATGGAAAAGCCACCCAGAGAGTTTGTTACAGTAGATTCTTGGACCTAATTCCTGAGTTTCTGACTCACTTGGTCTAGGATGGGGCTTAAGTGTCTGGTTCTCCGGCATGTTCTTGGGTGAGGTTGGTCCTACAGATCCAGTTTGGACAGCACCACTGTCACTCAACAGGAGGATTATACTGCATGCAGAAGCATGCTTCAGTGGCTTCCAAAGGCTGGGGCTCTCTGGGAAACACAGGCATTTCACTTTTGTTTCATTATCTCCTTGCAAAATTAACCAAAGCCAAAAAATAAATCACAGCAGAAATTACCTAAACAATAATGATAGCTACCACACACACATATACAAAAACAGAAACAAAGTGTCTGTTTGGTATTATAAAATAGTTTTCCTATAGCGTTCTTATTCGGGAATGGCTGGGAGATCCTGGTATTGAGCTAGGCTCAGTCCAGGAGGCCTCGTGTTTGCCAGCGAGATCCTCAGCCCAAGGGCATGGAGGCAGGTCAGGTGGCTCAACTGCTCAGAGGAAACTGTGCCAGAAAGCAGGTGTGAGGCTGAGCTGCAGCACACACCTGTTCGCTCCCCTGTGCAGCTGTCTTCTGAGGCATGGACGCCTCACCATCTGTACCTTTCATGTGTGGAGCACATTTTAAAAGATACTATTTAATTTTAAATGATATTTGTCAGCTCACTGCTGTGCCAGCTCCCTGTCCACAGAAGCATTGCTGACGGAAGCTTAGTACAAAGACAAGCAAGCTGCATGGTCAGCTGTCCAGGGGCCCAGAAGCTGGGCAGCCATGTAGGACGTTTGATGCCAAGCCGGGAAGCTTTTCATAGCCAAGAGCCTTACCTTAATGCTGTCCTTAGAGTCTAGAGACCCCCCAAAGACTGAGGTTACACAGAGCCAGGAGTTGCTATTTCAGGAAGGATGGCCCCTCTGAAACCCTCTGTCAGTGTTTCTCTCCTTTTTCCCAGCCGCAGTAAAGATCCCATGGACACATATTAATTAATCAGTGTGTCTGCCCCAAACACTGTAACAGCACACAAACTACTGTTGCTGCGACACGCCCATGGTTGAGGCAGTTAGGGTACGTGTTCTCCGAGTTAGATTTTACCACCTTTCGGAGTACAAATTGTGCCTGTGTTCAGCTGGTTTGCTTTCTCTGTTGTGAGAATCCAGACTTTTCACAGCCTGGGAATGACAGAGTTTTTCCTGCTGTGCTACGAATTCCTGCCTGTTCAGCCCATACTGCCTTCTCAGAGCAGGTATCTAGGGGTGTCATCTAGGTTTTATCTGTTGGCAGCTTTGAAATAAACTGTAACCACACTTTGTGGCAGAAAGGAGGGGGTGAGTGAGGTAATGAGGTGTAGAAAGAGAGAGTGCTGAGACACCCTAGTACTAGACAGATGTGTTTTTCTGGTCAGTCCCTAGAAAAATCTTCCAGTTTATGTGTGTGCCATAGGACTGGGACTGTCTGATTTTTCTGAGATGAATTTGTGTTTGAAAGAAGGACAACCACGAGGTGGAGCTAAAGAGAAACTTGTTTTGGAAGAGGCAGTGGCCAGTTGGCTTACTCTGTGGTCTTGGGAGAAGAGTTTAGTTTTCTTATCTTAAAATGAAAGTTAAGACCTAGTAAATCTTTGCAGTTGAGGTTTCTTCTACAGGAATGGCACATGCTTTTCGCAGTGCCATGCACTGTCCTTTCAAATGCTAGGAGCCCTTTGCATTTATCTTCCTCCTACTACCTCTCCCTTCTTTGGTCCCCTCCTTCCCCATTTCCTTGTCCATTACTCTCTCAAGTCAACCTTCCTCCTTCCTTTCTCCCTCTTTTTCCTTTCCTCTTTCCTTTCCTTTCCTTCTTCACTGCCTGCCCCATCATTTTGATTAATGATTCATTTGTCTGTTGGGACAATCCAATTTGCCTCTTCTCCGAAGAGCTCTGTTGCAGGGAGCAGCTGCGAATAAAATCTCATCCAGATCCGGACAGAAAGGGAAGACAGAACACCCTATTCTCTTATGTCTTTTTTGCTGTAGCCTGATTAGCATTATTACTTTGGAGAAATTCTTCCAGCAAACTTCCCGCTGAATATTTGTGTAGTACTTCCCACGGAGATGCTAACAGTTCTCAGAGTAACACAGCAGTCTCATCTCACTGACATACTTGTGATCTGTCCTTATCTGAGAATTATCTGAAATTTTTTCTACTTTAAAATATCACAGAATAGTTTTACCAGTTATACTTTTAAATACAGACATTTCAAAGTACACAGATAATAAATATTGCCCTAAAGTTTCAGATTAATTGGTAATTAACTTTTGCAAAGAGATTTGAAGATGAAAGGTGTCGCATCCCATCATGTCAAATTAGCATTGATTACAGAGATTTTTAAATTTAGTGCCATGCAAATGTTGGCTTTTTACAGATTTCTCATACTGTATTTCCAGAACAAAAGAGCACTTCTTTGAAATTTTACATCAGTTGTTGGAGAGATGAAAGAGAGAATCAGTGACCTCCATGAACACAGCAGTCAGACTGATAGCAAACACACATACGTGTGTGTACATGTGTCTGTGTATGTACCTGAGAATTTTTTACATTAGAGAAGGCATTTTGCATTACATCACAGGCGTACTAGATTGGAACACAATGGCAATGAAAACGTGGCTCACTGTGGCAATCCACAAATGAACCCTCTCTTATAAATTGAGGTAATAGAATCAACTGGGCAAATGTGTTGATTCAGCCCTTAAAGATGAAATAAAATCAGATAGGAGCTAGAGGAAGGCAGATGAACCCTCAAAGAAGTATCCGTGACATGGTGACATTGACTACAGACCCTACCTCACAGGAGAGCATGGGCTGTGGAGTCACATCAGTGTGGATGGTCCAGCCCACACTGGTTAGAAAACCATGGAGACAGTCATCCAGCCTCCTTGAATTTCATTTCATTTCTGAGAGATGGGAAGATATCATCTTCTTCAGAGGCTTGTTTTAGTAAGTGAAGTGCATAAGCAAAACACTTAGAGTACATCTGGCAGTCATGCCAAGGAGCACCCAGAGAGGGCCTCTGCACTGTCACCTGGCCAGCAATACAAATAACTACCATTTGGATTTGATAAAGTACATAGTTATTTGTTCCTGGTGTCTCCATGAACGCTTGCAAAGAAGTGAAGGGAAGCAGAATTTTCCCAACATAGAGATGAGAAGGCACAGTGATTTGCCTATCTGCATTTAGAGCTTGAAATCCACTCTCTGTATTCCAAGCATGGAACTACTGTGCTGCAAACTTATACATACCAACGAGTATCAGACGACATGAAAAGAAGGACCCAGAGGTAGGAAATCTTAGTTCTGGAGCAGAGAAACATTCTTCAGAGAGACAAAATCAGGTGCTACTTCCTTTCTTATTCTGTGAGTCAAAGAACCACTCATATATATACACAGACAGACGGAGCAAATACATGAACAGATCATAGACACACACAGATCTGTATGCAGACACACAGAGCACAGATATACAGAGATACATACAGATGCTCACAGTGCACACATGTGTATACACAGACACAGATGCACTGACACACAGAGACAAGTGTATATACACAGACACATATCCCTGGACACAGATGGTTAGAGACACAGATACACACAGATAGAGTCACACAGACATACACATATATACCTATAGATATATACGTGGAGTTGTGGACATACAAATAAGCACATAAAAACACGGATTATGTATAGATACACAGACACAGACACACATGGGGACACACGTACACTCATATCTTTAGTAGCATCTGACAATTAGATAAGACCAGAATCCATAAAAAAGGAGGATGTCATTTCCACAGATAAATCCCCGGTTTTTTTGTGTGTGATGTTTAAAATTAGAATGTCTGGTTTGGAGTGTGGTAGGAGGGAGAAATTACTAGGTAGCAATAGAATTGTGAGAGTAGCATACTTATCTGGATGTCAATATCCTGCAGATCTTATTTTTTTCTTCCCAGTTTAATGCTAATGTCTTTCTTACACATTCTTTCAGTCTCTTTTTATGAAACTATGTTGGCAAATTTAGAAGATTTCAACTTTGTTAAGAGGAGTTTTATTTGAGACATGTTTCCATAACGACAGATTTTTATATATAGAAACAACACTACCTGCTTTAAAAAAATTCTGGAATCAAAGTCTGAGTCACTTTATGTCTGGTAAGATCCTAGGACATTCTGGGGGCAAATAGATGGGGCCTGAAAACATCTTCAAGCCAGTATAGTCATGGGAAAGTGGACTGAAGATTGCCTCACTGTTTCTTTTTTTGGATTTCTTTCCTGATGCAGGCCAGGCCGCAGTCTGCTAGGAAGGTGTGGAGCATGCTGGCAGCTCCCCATCTTGAGCAACTCTTCTTTCTGCCCTCTTGATGTTTTCCTTTTCTTGCTTTCTTCTTTATTTTGTACAGTGGATCAAACTCAGTACCTTGTGCTTGTGAGGCAGGCATCAGAACCACTGAGTTAAATCCTCAGCCCTTTATGTTTTTCTCTTCTCTGTCTCTTTCATTTTCCTTTTCTTCCTTCTGGCCTACCAGGTTATTAATGTGCTCAGCCATTTTCAATTTTTACATCTCAAATTTGCCACATAACCTAGTCATTTGAGTGAGCCAGTTGAAACTGTAGACCCTCATCCTGGAGGTTTGGAGCCAGGCCCAAGAATCCACACTTGTAATCCTCTCTCCAGTTGTATCTGAGCCTATTTGATGACAATATAAAGAAATCTCAGATCACCCTTTATATATTATTTGTGTGTGAGTGCATTTGATCTTGATAAGTAGCCATGAATAGATACAGAAGCGGAGGCTCAGGGAGCTTGCAAAGTTTGGTTGAGCTTCACTAGTCACTTATTTATTCATTGAATTATTGAGTGATTTCATCTTTCATCATCTTTTAGGGTTGATTTTCCGTGATAAGACAGGAAATACTGAGAAGAACAAAGCATAGTAGCTCTTCTCAAAGTATCTATGATATAATCAGTTTCATAGCTTACTGCTGTTCAAGCCAAAATCAAATGTGTACCCTTAACCTAACTTCTTTCATGGGTGACGCCTTAAAAAACTTGATAGTACCTTACTAAGACCTGGAAAACATTGACATAGTTCAATTAGTTCAATCACAAATTGTACTTGTATCACTCACTTTTTGGTGGTAAGTTTCTTTTAACTACTGCATGAAGCCACCAGTGGACTTATAGAACTTACCTTCCCTTGGTGCTTGCTTATAGTCCAAGTGGCTGCTGACCTCTGGGGTACTAGCTGCTGATAAAAAAATTAGAGGAGCCAGGTGTGGTGGCTCACACCTGTAATACCGGCACGTGGGAGGCAGAGGGAGGAGGACTGCTGAGTTTGAGGCTTGCCTGTGCTACATAGTGAGTTCAGGACCAGCTTGAACTACAAAGTGGGACCCTGTCTCAAAAAAAATTTAGAGGAAACACATTATATACTTGTCAATTTACAAATAAGGTATCTATACAAATGAGGTATCTAGTGGACACTGCTGGTGCTCTGACAAGATCCTTTTGCTTCAAGGACACTTGTATGAGAATCAGTGGCCAATGGTGGAAGATGCTAGAAGAATGAAGAAAGAGGCAGAGAAATCTAGGATTGCACAAATTTCATTTATTAGATTCATTAGGGACTAGGGACAGCAGTATATCTTAGGCAGTAACAAGATAGAAGGATTGCTGAACCCTAGTTCATATGTTAAACTAGAGAAAAGGTGGCCTGTGGCCAACTGGAATGTACTTGGGCTTTCTCAGAACCTATTAATATGTCATGTATTAATTAAGAGACAGTTCATGTACCATTCCCTGGCATGAAATGTACAGCTAACTGCCCTAACAACTTAGTTGATCCTCTAGGATTTGGAAAGCGTTCTAGTCACCTGGTAGGGAAGATGACAGTTATAACTAGGATAGCTATAGTCACTATTCCTCCATCCCTTTACTAGGCTAGTGTACCTAACTCCAGCTACTGTTAGTATGAGTTATAGCTGATTTATAGCACCTTCTTTCCTGGAAAATTGGTCTTCAGTCAAGCGAGGGCTGGCTGGCCCAAAATATGATGCTTCATTCCTCTTCTCACACAGTTTACAGTCGGCAGCCAATGGCTGAAGGATATGGGGGTAAAGATAAGCAGTTATCTTGCCTCAAGGCAGGACCAAATCTGAGACACAGAAGGGTAAAGCAGAAGTTCATCTCCAGTGGGGAGTACAGCTTTGATTAACTCCTTCCTCTGTCCCAATCTGATCTTACCCTTTTCACCGGAGAGCACAGATCCACACAGAGTGATTCTGGAGTACTTGAGAAAATATCTATGCATAGATTTTTTTATTTTTTCACTTTAGAGAAGAGAAATTCTAAACTCAAAATTGATTGCTTTGTAGTACACTGAAATGCACACATGCACAGACACTCATTTTCACACCCTATTTACCACAGTCTCTCTCTCTCTCTCGTACATATCCTAACCAGAGCAGCATGGTAGATGGCGATAGTGATCTGGAGACCTATTTATGTGATCATACAATCAGAAAATTGAATCCCAGGTCAGTGGTTATGAATTTCATGTCATATCATGTCTCAGTTTGCATACACTATTTTGAAATAATCAATATAGTGTGATTAGAAAGCAATTTTTAATGCAGCATAATGTCTTAGCTGGAAATCCAAATTTCTTTTGCTGCCTCACCATTTCACTTTAAATTAGACCGATTGAATTGATCTGGTCGTTTGTTTTTTCTTTAGTGGAGAATAACATCAATCCAGCTGCTACCTGGCCTGTCTGAGTGATCACAGCCCATGCACAGTCCTGAAGAACTACAGGGTTTCAAAGGCACAAGACTAAGCACTAAGCACTAAGCTGAGACTTGGGAGCCTGGGGCATTGCCTTGCCTGTTAGCTGGGAGCCCCCAGCAGATTCCTTTAAAATCATGGCCTTATCATCCCATAAAATGGAGATAATATCCCTCCATCCCAGGAAACAAGGATAGAATTATTTCAGGGAAAAGTGCTTTATGAGCTTATAAAATACTGAAGAAAGATGTTTATATACTTTTCTACACCCTCAGCCTTGGTGTTGAGTACCCTTTTCCCTCTTATTAAACTTTCTCCTTTCTTCTCTCTTTCTTCCAAAACAAAGATTGATTCCTTTTTCTTTCCTGCTAGCAAAGCCTCATATCTTTTATATGACTTCTTTGAGGTATTTTGACTCACTTAGAGTTCATTTCCACCATGAACCTGAGCAAGGGAAAAATAAAATATGATCTAATAATGATGGATATAATGTGGCTGGAATTTTACAGGTACTTAATAACCCTAGATTTCCAAAATTTGGATCAAAGCATAGAAAAGAAAGCGTGTCTAATCTTTAACTTTGGGTGATTCTGTAATATGATTTTGTGCTCTTAAAATCAAGATATTGCAAACAAGCACTAGTAATTTTTCTGCAAATAGTCCAAGAGTGCTCAGCATTTCTTTTATGGGATATTTGATGCTGGTGATGAATTACTCTCCTGAAGTCACTTTTCAGAGTGCTGTGAACACACAGCAGTTAGGAGCTGGTAGCACTCAAGAGAAGTGGTGTGAGGCATGTGGGGTAGGGCTCAGGCTTCTAGACTTGGAGGCTATCTCCTTGAATTCCATTTTTACTTTCTTGCTTCCAGACATAAACACATAATTCTCTTCTTCCTGTCTGAAGTCAGATATTAGCATCCTCCCCAAAGACTGCCTCCATATGGAATGCTAACAGTGTCAAAACAAAACAGTCCAGGTTTTGTATACTGCAAAAATAAAGCATTTATTGACATAAAGTTAATTATGTTGAAGCACACCAGAGGAAATGAAAGATTAAACTTTTGTCCAAGATAATTCATTTCTCAAAACTCATGCAAGTTACCCTAGAACTTGTTTGGAGATGGAGTACAAATGATTTAGTAGCATAAAAAAGTAGTTAAGGCCTGAACCTTCTCAAAGGTATTGCCTGCTACTTGTTTTTTTAACTTGCTTAGTAAAGTCTATAGCAAATTTCCTGGTTGCATCTCATTGTCATGGTTGGCTCAGAAAATGAAAGATGGCAAGGTTCAACTTGAACATTTTGCATTTTCAGGCTATATATAGAATATTTAAGTTACAACCACTGACTGTGAGATAGCTAAGACATCTGAGTAACAAACATGTCTCCTCTGGTTAGGGGATGTAGCTCAGTGGTGCCATGACTGCCTGGCAAGCGCAAGGTCCTGAGTTCGATCCTCTGTACTGTAAAAATAAAAAGTCTCTCAGAAAGTATAGAATATTTAATTTCTAAAATGTAGATTATGCTTTTCAGTCACAAATCATGACATTACAATATTCAAGGCCAGAATTTAATTAGTTGACATGGGAATAGAGTGTGCATTCGTTAAGATGATGTAACAGTAGTAGCTATAATCAATAAATCCTTCAAGTGTTGGGCTTAACAATGTAGAAGCTTTTTTTTTCAGTCGATGCTCCTGATTGATGAATTACTTTTTTCTAAGTAATAATTCAGTGATCCAGGCTCCTTCACTCTTGTGGCTCCATCATTTTCAACGTGTCTTCTGAAATAACTGTAAAGTGAGCAAGAGAAAGTTGGCTTTCCTTTGGGTGATTTTGTAGACCCAGCACGGACATGGAACACATCTTAGATTCATTGGCTATACCTCAGTCATATGTCCAAACTTCACTGAAAGGGATGCAGAGATACAGTGTCTCTGTGGTCACAGCAGAAGGAGGACACATGTAGGGAGCACCTCACTGCCTATGGGCATACATTTGATTCCTTTAAAAAAATCTGTCTCATCACTTCTTGTTGGGTTAGGGAGTACAGAAACTCACTTAGAACTCTTGGTAGAAGCAGAGAAAGGAAGAGATTCCTTTACTTAATGACTCTTCAGTGTCCAATGAGTCCAAAGAAATTTGGCTTCTTTTTTTAAGTAGTAGTACATCCAAAAATGTGTCTAAACTATTTACTTAACATAGGACTTTTGATCAGAGAAATATTTGCATCAAGGACATCTGATAAGTTCAAATTTATCAGATTAGTGGTGATTTCTTAGAGTACTGCATCAGGAAGAATCTTATGCCATGTCCAGACTCAATGAATGTATAATTGATTCATGATATCTGTAAGAGAATTGGATGTAGAAGAAATGACAGTAAAGCATTGTAGTTTTTCTTTATGGATTTTAAAACAAGGTAAATGAAATATTACTTGAAATATATATCAAATTATATTCATTCTTTAGTCTGAATGACTTAGTGATTTTCATCATTAAAATAGCTCTATTCCTCCACATTGAGGGGAAAGTTTTGCATTGAAGAGGTAGAAAACAGGTAATGTTACAGCTTGAAGATTTGGAAAGGGAAGAAAAGAGGAACTTAGAAGGCACAATAAGATAGGGGTCTGAGCTAGTTATTCTTTGTCTCCTTTCCTATGTAGGCTCCCCTTCTGCATTGCTCTTTGCTTTGGGATGTTGACCTGCATGGACCATCCCAATGGGCTCCTTCACTCTCTGGCTTCCAGCTGGATTTGTTCCATATGAGGCCTGTCCTAGAGAACATGAGGAAAGGATGGAGTATTTCTTTATACTTCCTCTTCTTAGCCTTTCCATGCCTCTCATAGGTGTGACTGTGGCTACAGCTCCTATTGTATGATTCCAGAGTCTAGCCTTCACTGAACTTCAAGAACACACTTTCGCCCCTTGTCCTATCAGTCCTAGAGGTTAGTGTTCTGCTTTGACAGTCTCCAGTTGCTACAACAATCCTCTCTTCTTTCCACATTTCTGTAAGTAATCCCTTCATGTCTTTATCTGAACTGTTCATCAGAAATGAATCTTGATGGGTCTCTGACTGATTTAGGGTCTTTGGGAATCCAGATGATAGATGAGAATTCTACCAAGTCAGGGAGACATTCACTAAGCTTAATCCTCCATTCTTGCCACTTTCCAAAAATTGGATGTCACAGTTCTCTTAAAATGAAACAACTGTAAAAAGAGGCCCAGGAGTGTCAGTTTCCTGGTATTTGTCTCCACAGCTCTGCATATGAGAATGAGTTTGAAAGATTTGAGCAATATTATCTGATCCTGGGAGACGTTTCTAAATACCAGAGGATTTTACTTTAGATTTGGCCACTTAAAGTGGGCCTGGTCACACCCTAAGGTCTGATTCTCTTGAGATTTATCTTTTTAGTGGGTTTAATTGATGAGTTTTCTTGGGTTAAAACTTCTGCTTCCTAGATTGATCCTTGAGGAAGGACTTAAGGATAGAATATTGGGAATCTCTCAATCACTCTCTATCCTAATGGGCCAACTTTCCACTAAGAGGTGAATAGCAGACTTGGAATATCTTTGCTCCATATATGTATCTTGTAGAGAATTCTTGTGAAGTGCTACTTCTCATTCAAGGTACAATTGGTGACAATTTCCATGTAGATAATAATTCTAGGGACTTTTAAAACCATACCAAATTCTCATGCTTGAGATTCAGCACCAAGTGTATCTGAGAAAGAACCACTCCAGAGACTGTAGAGTTGACACAAGGGTCGTGACCTCACAGGGGGTAGTTGTGCTGGGTATCAGAGAGTTCTAATCTTCCCACTTTCCCTAAGATGTCTGAGCAATGGCTATTTTCAGAGATGCCTGATTCTTTTATAGATGCACTCTGATATTTTCATGTATTCTTTGCTTATCTTTTAATACACATTAAATTTTATTTTTGTGCCTCTCATGGTTCTTTGAGTCCATATTTCAATATCTTACTTGGGAGGCAAGAGGTCATGTCTTAGACATTACTATGTGGCTGTGGTAACATTAATTTCCCTCTCTGGGACTTTGATTTGCTCCTGTGCAAATACCATGTAGGACCAGATGATTTCTAGCTGGATAGCATTCTATGACCTTTTGCTTTGCAGCAGAGGCAGAGGTGATATGTGGTGACATGTGCCCATCATCAGTGGCTGTCAGCATTCATCTTCCAGGGGTTTCACAAGGGATGTCAACTCTCACTGCTGAAGAGAACAGAAAATACACAGGCAGAGTGGCCCTCCACACTGTGCTCCTTGGCAAGATACAGCTGCTTATTAATTAATGGAAGAAACAGTGCAGAAAAACTGAAATGATGATGATTTTCAAGCATCATTTTCAGCAATAATTTCAACCTCCTCTCTGACTCCATTGAATTTTTTTTTTGCTCTGTCTGAAGACCAGAGCTGCTAATGTAAATTTCATCTTGTTTAATTTTCTCAGTAGAGGCTGAGGTAGAAGTGCTAATAAGCAGTGGAAAGACAACAAGCCTTCATTGGAGAGGCAAGAAGAATGGTTAGGGATGCAAAACTCCTGCCTAAGAGGTGAAATTATTAGAACGAAAGGTCTGCATTAGGACGTGCTGGGTGTGGTGACACACAACTGCCAGTTCTCCCTGGCTTGGCATTCCAGAGGTTCATCTGCATCCACAGCACAGATCACTGCAGACGGGGGAGGCTGATGCTCTGCTCCGTGCAGTTACTCAGGAGCCCAGAACTCTTCTCTCCTCTGGGGTGTCAGAGACAGCCCTGGACTCGCTGTCCCTGCCTTGAAGGCAGAGAAAGAGAACATGTGGGAGTGTAAGGACAGTATCAGGCCCGAGGTAGCAAGTGTCATTTCTGCCCACATAGGAGTCAGTCACATGGCTCCACCAGGCTGCAGGAGATTCTGGACAGAGAAGATGAACAGGGTAAGGATGCTGCATTATCTCTGCCACAAGCTCCTTCGGCGATGGATCTCTCTGAGAAAGCTCAGGGAACCCAAGTGGAGAAGGACCGCTTTTCAACAGCATCTGGGCTCTGACGGCTGTATTCAGGGCTCTGACTTCATCTCTCCTATTTGCATTCACTGAAGCCCAAGCACCCAGACCACAGCTGCCCCAGGTCAGGAAAGGAACTCTAATGGTGCCTAACTTCCCCTGGAGGATAGAAGAGGGGAAAATAACTATTACTTCCCTACAGTCTGCTGGCTGGGCTCAGAGTTCTTCAGATCTGTTTTGAATCTGAGCTGCTCTGGTCTTGATTTTCTCAGTTGTGAAGCAAAACCTTGTCTGAGAGTGTTGACATGATGTTGAGGGCTATTGCTCATTACAGAGTGCAGGTCCAGTAGTATAGTACTCTGTAACTCTCAGTGGACTCAGAAGAGGAGGAGAGCTTTCAGCTGTTCCTTCCACTTCAGTATTTCTTTAAGAGTTGTTCCCTTCATCAGGAATGAAGCTCCTTGACATTGCCCTTTTCTTGCTAGTTGACAAATAGACACTGAACCCATTGTCCTCTTGTAATCAAGACTAGAAGAAGAATGGTAAAGAGTAACTTTTTTCTTCTAGTCAAAGAGTTTGAAGGGATAGCTGAGAGTCTAACTGTGATTATTCTTTGAACATCAGCCAACATTGGTGACTGTGAAGGTATACTGGGAATGTATGACACTGTGAAAACTTTTAGGGTAGATTTCAAAAGTTTAGAGCTTAGAAGATCTCCTGAAAAACCTTCCTGTGTCTTCAGTGGATATAAATTAAGATAGGTTTTGAATACAGTCAGAATATTTGTTTTTCTTTGTGCTACTATAAGACATTGGATGCCATGATGATCATCCCAATTACAATAGTAGTAAAATCCCCCGACTGAATGGCACTAAATACCCCTCATTTGAAGCTACACCACGCTTTCAAATTTATTTGTTCCTTTCATCTTTAAGACTATGATTTGAACCAAAGTCACAGTTGGTTACAGAATTCAAGCCTTTCCAAAACACAAAACAGCTTTGACTTTGAAGGTTGCATTAATGTTGAGTTGTAAATTCAGTTGAATTCAGTTATGTTCTCACCTGCAATACAGCAATTATCTAGTCCTTGTTACTCTGCTTGGTGATTAGGCAGTGATGGCAGGGATTGTCCCCGGTGGTTTTCATTAGGAACTTTCAGTTTTTCAATTCTAGTCTAGTAGTAAAACCAGGCTTCCATCAGCCTAGTTACCAAAGGGGCCAGAGCTTTCAATCTCACGTGTCACAATAGAGCTTAATATCCAGAAGTGTGTGTCTTGGCCTAAAGTTCTTAAATGCTCCCATAGAAAATGCTAAAGTCCTAGCAAAGGTCTGTATGTTGACAGGAAAGAAAGTCTAGGGGAGCTAAGGTCTAGAATGTGATATAGGCCAGTCAGAGGTTTGTAGCATTTTCTTTGATCGGGGAGTTACTTGGTAACTAGAGCATGTAGATTGTTTTCAGGATGATTCTGAATTGTTAGTCCAAGGGCAGACCTTCCCTCTTGCAGTATACTGGTCAGGGCTAGCACTGATGGACAAGGACTGTCCACACCCACAGTCTTTGTGTCAGAATGTCAGGTATCGGCTAAAGGCACAGGTTGGCTGAAATGAGGGCAACTTTCTCAGTCCTCCTTTCCTGGGCATAATAGCTGTTAGTCTTGATGGGCGCTTGTAGACATTTTCCCAAGATTCCCAGGAAATGGGAAGGACTAAGAGTAAGTGGAATTTGACATTTCTGTGCTCTTTCCTTTCATCCTACCCTACTCAGAAATTCAGAAATCTGGGAAATTACTTTGTTAACCAAATGGGAAATTTAATGAACCCTATGATATCAAAAGACAGACTTGTAATATCTTTATCTGTGTAATTAATTAGGCTATATCCATGAAGCCTGTGGAGCGCCACAGATATTTTGTGTTAATTACTGTTACATGTGGGAAACATAACGGGATTTCTTGACCTATGTTCACTTAACAGCTCTTGTTTAATGGTATCCTAATTGTAGTTTTATTTTTTGATCAGCATTGATTCTCTTTTAGTGATAATATTGAGATTTTTTTTTCATGCTTTTCTAGATTTTTGTTTAGAAAATCAGGTTTGAAAATGTGTTGGTAAATGTGAGTGGCAGTGAGGAAGGTGTCTGAGAGGGGGAGGTGTGTGTGACTTCATGCAAGTGGGTTTTTAGAAGATGCATCAGCTAATGTCAGATTAAATTAAAAGTGAAAGAGACTAGAAGCAGGGAAGAATCCGGCTAATGCATCAAGTAATGAAAATTTGAATGAAGGTAGTGACTGGGAATTGGGAATTGTATGGTGGAGAGAAAAATTTATTGCTTTTGGAATTGTTAAAAATAATATCCTGATGGATCATTTGGTGTACTATGAAAAGCTGTAGATAGCTTATCTTCCCTTTGGTGTACTAAGAAAAGCTGTAGATAGCTTATCTTCCCTTTGCTAAAAATGAAAAAGGAGTAATGAAATTTGAAGTTTCAGTTATGAACGATGGATAAATTCTAGAGATCTACTGTATAACTTCGTGCCTATAGGTAAAAATATGGCATTGTGTACTTTGAAGTGGCAAGAGCACAGATCTCATGTTAAATATTTTCAACACCTAGAAAAGAAAACACAGTATTTGTTGGGATAGTTAGGTTTACAACTTTGTGGTGATGGTATCATGAATATAAGCATATATCTACACTCAGCAAAATGTATACATCAAGTGCGTCTGTTTCGTATGGCAATTATAAAGCTAAGAAAGATTAGGAAACTATAAGTAGCTTTGTAAATGGCTACATGAACAAAGAATTTGAGAGAAGAGCACCACAAGAATCTCCTTGGCTTGAAGAGGAAACCCCTTTGGCAGGTAAGCGAGTCTTGGGCATACAGTAGGTATTATTGAGGCACTGTGTAGGACAGGACTGTTTAATTCTCAAGTTTGTCTGCTAGTTTGTACTTTGATGCAATGTAATAATAACCTACTTTTACTCTGAGGAATCAGGAAAACTATTCAACTCATACTGTGTGAATGGTGCTCTGGAGAAATCAGGGTGTTATATCTTTGGGTTCGTAGCAGTCAAAAAGAGGTGGAGAGGAGAGGGAGTGCAATGAATAGGAGATAGAGAGTTGTCACCCAATCTGGGTTTATGTTGCTGAGAAGACAAGCTGCAGGAGAATTCATGTGATCTAGAGTAGGGCATGGATTTCCCAAGCATGTGACATCAAAACAAGCCCATTTCATTTGATTTTTAAAACCAAAGTTATCTTGGCTCATGTCTAGGTACCAAGATGAAAGCCAAAGTCTAGAACTGGGTATCTCCCTCCAAAATGAGAACTGTGTTGCAGAATTTTATGTACCAAGAAGTTACTGCCTTCCTCTCTCCAGTGCTGCTCCTCATATCTATTTATCATTTTTCTATCTTTTCAGAGCTTTCTGAAAAATCTCTTTCTCCATAAACATCTTGGTTTCAGACTACTCTGGGTTTTTAATGAGTTAAAGTCTCTATATAACCATGTGGGACAGTTTTTATTTTTAATTAACTGAAAACTATAGACAGTGTCCCAGATGACTTTTGCTTCTTAATATTAGGACAGGATGGACTGAATTCACTTTCCTTAAGCACTTTAGGACATCAAATACAGATAGGAGTCTACCACTGTAGGTGATCTACAAAGACAAGACCTGGAAACACAAGGATAAAATCTTGTGGACTGCTACTTTCTGTTCCTAACTTTTAAAAAAACCTTTCTGTTCTGTCTGTCTGTCTTTCTTTCTGTCTCTCTCTTAGGATTTATGTAGTAGCAGAGGGCTGGGAATGATGTTGGGAATGTGTTGTTGAATTTTTCTTTTGGATGTCTTGTGTGACTGAATCAGTGTGTGACCCTATAACAAGACAATGTTTTTCCTTCTCTGCTTAGCTCTCGCATTCTGTCCATATACTGTTTCATTTTTCTTTAGATTGCCTTGTTTGTGCCTACTTTGACAAAACGCTCAGCCTAACCGTCATTTATGTGCCAGAACAACAACAACAACAACAAAAAACCAAAAAACAAACCAGTAAAGGTTATCCTCCTCCAAAGAAACTGGTATGTGATACCATAGTAATGGTCCTGGGTGAGAATGCCTTTACTGATTGACGTCTACCAATCACCTGCGAGATGGCCTTCAGTATTATAGACACTTGTCACCTGAGGAAAATATTTCCCTCTTTGTGGACACTGCCAGCCTGCCCAAGCATGCAAGCCACGTCTAGCAGCACAACATATCTCTAACACATTTCATTCCCTGTGTCTCTTCCTTTTGTCACTCTGCTATGCAAACGGGTTGAAGACAGAAGTGACTTTAATGGAATCAGAACAGTACCTAACCCCAGTGGATAGTCACTGAATGTTAAATAACAACAGTGATCATATAATAGTGATGCCTAGCTCACCTGGGAGAGAATAGCAAATAGCTTGGAATTTTCCTGCTACAGGCAGCATGGCCCAGGAGCATGCTGAGGTGAATTTAAAAACCTCAGTAACTTACATTGCATTTCACATAAGAAATACATCTTCTAGCTTGGAGTAATTGTTAAGCTTATTGCTGGTTTACTGTGTGATTTGTTAGTCTTCGTTTGAATCTTTCAGGACTTACAGGAAAAAAGATACTGTGCTTTAATGATAAATAATCTCAGAAAGAAGGTGAGAACATATCCGACAGCTTTTCAGGCTTTCTCCTTTTTTTCTTCCTCCTGCAGTATTTTTTCCAGTTGCTTCCATTGCTCTGATGTAAACTATTACCATGTGAGCTCAATTTAAAGAGCTACCATAGAAAACAGGCTGCCAGAAGCCATTAAGAAAATAGTCCCATTTCAATGTTGAGAGAAAAGGAAATAAATTAGCTCCATTCAAGATACATACATACATACATGCATGCATGCATACATACATACATACACACATATACTCATATGTATATATAATTTTCATTGAACCAGACCCTTTCTCAGTAGTGTCAATGAAAAAAAACAGTGCCCTTTTACCCTCCCTGCTTCTCTCAGTCTGTCTGCCAGTCTTCTCCAGGACATCTTAGAGGATCCTACCAGAAATTTTGGCTAAAAGCTTTCTGATGGGGACTTTAATGATGGGTTTGGTAGGAGCCGGAGTTAGTGGGTGTGAACATTGCTTCCCTCCTTCCCTGAGATCCGTAGTGGTGCACAGAGCACAAAATCCCTGACAAATGTCCAGACATCACTGTGGTATTGGACTCATTCATTTCTCCATAAATGGTCTGCTAAGTACTAGATGTCTGTCAGGCTGACAAGCCTGTAAGGCACAATCCTGCTGCAAAGTGTCTCGCTGCCGAGATGAGCATACAGTTATGGTGAATGCAGCGACAGTGACAGACTCAGGCCGTTGGATGGGCTGTGCAACTCCTCAGGAAGCCACCCAGCCTAGTGGGGTCACAGATGCTTTCTGGAGGAATCACTTTCAGTAACAAAAGGAAATCTGTCAATCGAAGGGCCTGGGAAAGAGCCTTTCCTTATTATTTCTATCTGTACTCTGCCACTTAAAATTTTGGGAGAATTATCTTACCCTACATTCTCACAGTGTATCCCATTCCAAAGAAGGGGCTAGCTTATGGTCAAGTTTCCCTGGGTCTGCCACTAATTCTAGCATCAGTGAGCTATAATAATAGTGACATTGGAGTTCTTTGTAATATTTGTTTGTCTTAATTTTACTCCCATTTTTATAGAGAAGGATCCTGAAGGCACACAGCTGACAGTTCAGGGAAATGTCCAAATATCGAAATTCTAGGTCTTTCCCATTATAGCATGTTGCACATTAAAAAGAAAGAAATTAAAAAAATCCTACATGGTCTAAGAGGAAGAAAATTTAAGCTTATTGCTGGTTTACTGTGTGATTTGTTAGTCTTCATTGGAATCTTTCAGCCCTTACAGAAAAAAAAATACACTGTGCTTTAATGATAAATAATCTCAGAGAGCAGTTGAGAACATATCCAACAGCTTTTCAGGCCACTGCCTTTCTTCTCTTTTTCCTCATGCAGTATTTTTTTCCAGTTTCTTCTATTACTCTGATGTAAACTATTACCATGTGAGCTCAATTTAAAGAGCTACATTAAAAAGAAAGAAAGAAAAACCCTGTATGGACCAAGATGAAGAAAATTTCTGCCTGGCCTCTTGGCATCTTTTCCTGTCATCATCAGGTGTAGGGTGTTTGCCTGAGTAGATAAATAACATCACTACATTGCACAAATCAATTTCTTGCGCTTACTTTGAATTTTCATTATTGTTAGACTTTGGAATATATATATATATATATATATATATATTTTTTTTTTTTTTTTTTTTTTTTTT